>OVAN01006620.1:0-20994 GCA_900406275.1 Anastatica hierochuntica
CAAACAAACTAAGTAATTTTTTGGGTCGTGGGTTGATTTGGTCTCATCGGGTTCAACTAGGTTTAATGATATTTTAAAAATAAAATTATACTTGAAAATAAGTATATTATTTTTAAATAATACTATAGTTGAGAATAAATATATTTTCTTANAACACTTAACATTATAATATTTTAAAAATTAGAAGTATAATTTTGCTCAAAAAACTATAATAATTAATAATAATGTGAATCCCGCGCTTTTAGAGCGCGGATCAAAATCTAGTCTTATCTATTAAAAGGAAATTACACAACTCTTTTAATGTGTGACTTTTTGAATCAAACATATCTTAGAAATTTTATCTAATATATCTAATGAACTAAAAGAAATAAAACTAACGTTAATTACTCTTTCACATATTCTAACAACATATTGGAATATTTCAATATTCTTTTCATATATTCATTATCAAAATTGTGAGTCAACACAATTTGAAATCATGCTTCATAAAAATTTAAATATATTGTATCTTCGAATTTAAAATAAAACCATAGTTTTTTTTAAAACTATTATGTTAAATGTTAATACTTCATATATAAAATTTGTTACAAAAATACAAAAAATCATAAAGTGATAAAATTTAAAAATCAATAAATTAATAAAATGAATGATATAAACTATAAAAATAAGTTTTGCTATATTATATTTATTTTTAAAAATAATCTAATGGGTTTAGTTTCACGGTATTTCGAGTATCATATATTTTCTGAACCAAATCCGCACCTGAACCCGTATGAGTATCCAAAGAAACTCAAAAATTTTAAACCTAAACAAGAACCCGTGATTCGAAATAACTAAAAAATCTAAATAATTTGAACCTGATACACGAAAAATCTAAACATGATCATTCATAAATTGAATACATAAAAATAAAAAACACATGCGCAATTGCTCAGGTAAAACTGAATTAAATTTAAAGCATTGAACTGTTTTATAGTACATGTTTAAATATTATAGCTACTACGCAATTTAAATGTTTTAAATATTTTTAGTGCATAGAATATCTCTCTATATATTATTTGAAAGTACACTTTAATGAATTTAGCTTAGGTGTCAACCATAGTAAGGTTTAAGAATTAATGTTATAATTTAATTGGTTGTAGCATTTCTAATTTATTTTAATTTATTTTTATTTAATTCATCTTAAAAGAGTATATATAAATCTTGAACCTAATTAACTCACTTGCCAAACACTATGTTACTCGATTTAATTTTCTTCGGAGTATAGTATTAATATATCTCCATATATCATTTTCTTATGATTTTATAGCAATTAATTAATAAAGGCGGTTTCAAAAAACAGGGTTTATAGTTTCGGTTTTTTTAAAATATAATTTATAATATAAAAGTTAATTATTTTTTGGGAAAAAAATTAAATCATAATTTTAACATAAAATATGAAACATTTCAAAATATTTTTTTTTTAAAAACATTGTTTATTACACAATTTTATTAGAAAAAACTAATATTATTTTTAGAAATTTGCACTATATAAAAATTTTATACGCCTTTGAATGAGTTTTTAGGGTAATTCGGTTATTATATTTGTACTTTTAGTATATATATATTTACTTAAATTAAATGTGATTTACAATATAAAAATTTAATTACGTACTTTGTAAAATATTAAACAAAAGATTAATAAGACATTGTTACTTGGGTATATGTATGAAAATATAAACGTAAATTAATACATAGAAATAAAATTTATAAAAATTTGACTAGAAAAAAATAATACATTTTTTTATATATTCGTTTATTGTATAAACTCAAAAATATATTAGTTTTTATAGATATAAAAAGACTATACAATAATCGAATTATATTCTTTAAAATAAATTCAAAATATTTTATCTTTCCGTATTTTTTAAAATTAAGTTTTCAATGTTCTTTTTATTTATTTTCAATATGTAATATATTTGTAATTTATTAACTTCCATATTCAATTACAGAATCAAATGATGGTCATAGTTGATGGCTTGTCATTGTCGACTTTCCATAAATAAAAAAGAAAATCATTAATAAATTTAATGTTTTAATAGCAATATTTAATGAGCATATAAAAAGAAAATATTGATTACTAGATAATTTTTGAAAATTTAAATTATGGATATTTTTAGATTTTTGTTAGATTTTTATGGAAATATTACCTTCTTGTGTAATCTACCTTAACATGCAAGTTTGTTAATACTAATATTAAAACTTAAAATAAAATGATGCAATATACATCTTTAAAGTATAGACGATTTGTTGTTTCTATTAAATTTTGATTTCATCAATGATCTATCTTTTTTACGGAGTTTTTTTATCATTTAATAAAACTGTAAATCATGTCAAATTAAATATTTAACATTAAAAATAAATATAATTTCCATAAAAAGTTCATCAAAAAATATGAGTTAACTGGACAAAATTAATTAGGTAGATGCATAATCATCTTATACTATTTTGAAAAGAAAGTGAATAAAATATCAAATATTTACATTCAACATTTTGAAAACTATTTCATACATGTGACATAGATCTAAGAATTGTTTTTTTCCATTTCTGAGTATTTACTAATCAAGCAACTGTATTTTTAATTTCTTAATTTAAGATAATATAAAATATATAACAAATGAAACTCACATCTAAATTGTTATAAATGAAAGATATATTTTACTTTAATAAGTAAACAGAAAAATATCACATTATAACTAAATCTCCCGTATAATACTTTCACTTAAAAGTGGGTGTTCGAGTGGACGTTTGGGTTTATTCAAGTTACAAATTTTTGAGGCTAGACGTTTAATTCTCATTCCTGTATATGTACATTTTGATTCAGTTCGGTTTAGATACCTGTCTAAATTATTTAGAAAAATAAAATGTCTAAATGTACCTAAAAAGCCTAAAATTTAAATATTTCTAATAATCCAGATATTTTCATGTATTTTAGTTATTTTTGTATATTAGATCTAAAAATAACGAAAATATTTTGGTATATAATTGTAGTTTAGGTATTTTTGATACTCGAAATATTTCGGTTTGGAGAAATGGTACCGGTTTTTCGGATATTGCAGTTTTGCATCCATACATTTACCGATTTTAGTTCGGACTTGGTACCACATTTTGGATCCGATTCGCTTTGAAACTTCGTATTCATGTATTTTATATACATCTATTTACACCCGCGAATTTGCGGGGATCCACCTAGTTTTTTTTATTTGTTAAACTTTTTTTGGATTATGCTGTTCAATTAAAGAACCACAGGGAGACATAAAAAAACTTGGGAAGTTGGACACCTAGAAAATAAACTTTCAAGGTATTGTAGTCGATAATGTTTATGGCTATTTATGGAAAGAGCCAAGTTTGGTTTTTTGTATGAGGAGAAAACCACAAAAACAATGTTTACTGAAAATGTAAATGCTTATACAGAGGAGGATAAAATACAATTTGAATAGATAGAGACAGCTAAACCTCTACTGATGGCTAAACAATGAGACACTTCATTACTCCTTGTGAATGCCAAGAAATAATCCAAGAACGTTAAGCTCCACTTACTTACGTCCCTGCATAAATTATAAAGTTTGTAACCATTTGATTTTGTCCATTGAGAATCGCAATATTAATATAAGACCTTTGAGTCTTTGATAATAGCCTTCAAAAATCAATCATTTGTATCTCATGAAATGCTAACAAACAATCAAAATTAACGACAGAGATTTAACAAAACTTTTTGTTAAATAAAAGGTTCAAGTTCAATGTACAATCAAGGTGGAGAAGAGAAGAGAAGACGTAACGATTTTTTCATGTAAATGCAATGAACTTATTATTACACTCTCTTCCCATTTTAGTTTGTTTAACTTTTATTTGGTAAAATTTGTAATCTAACATCTTCTTCTACTTTCAGGTGATGAAGTAATGAACTTGTGTGTCAATTTCCATTTTTTGGTGCTTAGAGAATTTTCGAATTTTGTTTGGTTTTTAGGATGTTCACACGTGGAAGTTATATCTCTGTTTAGTCTACCACGTGAGAGTTGAGAGACAGGGGGATTAAACATCAACTAACAAATGCAGTTTTCTCAGCGAACAACACACACATGATTGATACTCACTACAAGAACGGTGACGAAATCCAACAGTGAAAACAGTCAGAGAACGGTCAGAAAACGGTCGAAATATGACATTTTTGACCTATGTCGTAAAAAAAAATCGTCCGACGCTGTTTCGAAGATGCCATTTTCAGAAAATTTTGATGATATTCCGATGACCATGTTACGTATAAATTTTTTGACAATTTCCTATTAACTTTTTTCCGACAGACTATAGGTGTCAAAAATTATGACGTAATTAAGAATACTTTTCCGTTAGAATGGTTGAAAAAATGCGACCGTTTACCGACGGACGTATACATTAGATTTTTTTAAAAATATTAAAAATTTAAATTTTTAAAATTAAAATTTCATTTATTAAACAACTCAAAATAAATTAAAAAGGATAAAATTAAAAATAATCCAAATATGAAAATAAAATTATCATAATATTTTAGAAAACATAAATAAATTTTCATAAAATAAAAATTATAAATAACATAATTATTTCAACCGAAACTACTGTTGTGGAAGAGGTGGCGGTTCTCTGCGCCTAGGAAATCTAGATAATGACGGGCCATGAAAATCTGGAAACTCAGTATTTGCTGCTTTGAAGCTTGTTGTTTTGTCAGCTCTTCAGAAAGATCCGTCTTCATCTTTTCCATCTCTGCAGCGAAATTCATATTTGAAAATAACGATCGGATATATGAGCTCTCTGCGTCCGCGAGAAGTCCTAAAGCGTATGGACGATCTTTCTTAACAAGACATGCTACACAACAGGAGATAAATTTAAGAAATATATTAAATTATGAATAATTAATGAATAAATTATAATTACTTCAAGAACCGTTTCAATGATTTCATCCAGTGGCAACAGTGCAGTAGATGAACATCCATGAGTAGTAGGAGGCTGAGACTATGCAAGCTGAGTTTCTTTTTCCTCCTGCATCCTAGTCAAGATACCCTACAATTCCTGCGCCATTGAATGTTGAACTTCACTAGTCTCTTTTGTTGGTGTGCATATCCCTAATCACCTCCCCGAAATTAGGGCGCATGGCTCCCCTTTCACTTTTTTGATCAAAAGTGACAATTAACGAAATTAGTTTAAGTAAAATAAATCTCATTAGAATAAAAATTTACAAATTCTAGCTCAGGTTGCGCAGTAGACTTTGCACCATCATTATGCGCCTATGCACTTTTTCCACAACTTTGGCTTTGCCGGTTCTCAGAATTAATTTGTATCGTCTCCGTCGTTTTGTGCAGTTTTCAATAAGTTTGAGATCCAGTCCAAACATTAGGATGCATGCCTCTGAGCTTGTCCTATCGCAACTTCCACTTCTTCCTCTTGTGAATGTTTTTTGAGTACTGAGTATTTGCCTGTGTATCAAACTCAGCACGAAGCCTCTCGGTAATAGAAGGATCCCAATAGAAATCTTGTTACGAAAAACATATTGAAACCGTAATGAAATAAATTGCAAAAATAAAAATAAAAATTTAAAAATACTCAAAACAAACAAGTAAAATCAAATCTTTATGGTCTTGTATGGTACATCCTGATACGTCAGATACGGCAAATCAAGAAGATTGTGGAAGCATTTCAGAATGATTTACAAATCTCATTCCTATATCCGCTCTTGAACCTCACAAAAAATCTAAGAGGAAATTTAATAATAACAATAATAAATCATAAATTTATAATTTACAAAATAAGCAACTAAACTTACCAACCAATGTCGGGTTCATTATTTTGGATAAGATGTTTGAGGTACGTGCGTCCTGATGTACTAAAAATTCGTTGATTGCATTTAGCTCTAGAATTTGTATGGAAACCGGTTGTGTTGGCCGTGACGGTTAATCATTCTGGTTCGAAAGAGACCCCCTCTACAAAGAACGTATGGTAAACATGGCGATATAACCGATGGAGATGATAAAGAGCGTAAGACTCTACAAAAAAAAACTATTGTTAGTATAACATAATTACAATTGTAACACTAACACTAACATAATTACAATTGTAACACTAACAATTATTACTTGGTATCAACATGTAAAAATAGAAGTTTTAATATTTGTATATGTTTTCCTATAATTATTTGATAAAATACGAATGGTTATAAACTACATTGGTGTGAGTGTACGATATTATTTTTTTACTAAAAATGATATTATACATTTTTTAAAAGGGTTACATTTGAAAAGCTAATATTCTACATTTTACTACAAACAATCACAAACATAGATGTAAACTTCTTATTTCGAATATAAACAGTAGTCTGAGGGTGCTAAACCAAAATAATTATTGAATTCTCCTCCATCAGACTTAGAATCTAAGAAAACTCTGTCTTTACCAAATCCAATAATTAAAATCAATGACAAGATTGATTTCTTGTGTGTTATACAAATCAATATCACCTATCAAGTTGCTCAAGGATTGTTGTCTCGCATCAGTATATGAAATCCCATACACTTTCCCCCTGGGCTTATTAAATGTAAATGCGATCCAACCATGTTGTCTATTCTTCACACGAAGGAAACATATGTAGGAAACTAGATATGGTTGTGATACGAAGGGATCGTAGTTTGGATGTCTTCTTCTGGAACGAATAGAGGTTGCTCGAAATTCATCAGTTTAGACACCATATAAAATCATCGAATTGTACCAATTAGCTAGGAATACGAAACACCTCATATCAAACATCCCCTTATAGTGAGCATCCAATATTTCCCATTAAATACCATAGTAAACAAAATCCCCATATCTAGCAGATATGTTGTGATTCACAGTTGACCATGTATTGTTTTTCTGAAAAGCCTTAAATGCATATTCGTGGATACAATACAATGAATATGAGACAACAAAATTGGGACTAAAGATCAACTTTTCCAACCAAATTGGTAAGCATTCTCCTCTAGACGAGAGTTTCTTCACCTACAAAATAGTCCAAATCTTTTAAGTAAATCAAATAATTTTAGTATTAATTTAATTTATAAAGTTCAATCGATAGAATTTTCGTTCATAAAACTTACATAAATTTGAGTCACTTTAGGAACTATTCACCCGTAAGTGCAGAAAGTTGGTCTCCAGTGTATGTGACAAAGGCACCACGTACTTTCTCCATGTAAATCATGTTGATGATAACATAATTAACGCCAATCGTATTTAGGAAAATAACAACCAATAATTAAAAGTTAAACTCCAATTACCTCTCATACTCCTTTATATCCTCGCAACTTGCAACAATATAATTATGCAGGTGCAGTTGTTCCTCCGCTGTGAGTCATTTGTTCTTCCACTTCCCACTTAGGCGACCAATTTGAAAAAAAAATGTTAGGAACATTGACATGATATATTACTCTTTGGCCTCCATAATCATGTATGACATGTTTTATCTGAATGGTCTGCACTTGCGAGGCAAAGTAGTAAGATGAAGTGTAGTATTTCCTCGTTGAGGCTTTGTGAAACGCTAGAACCCTCAACTAGACCTAAGATTTTCACTTTTTTCTTCAAATGATACATGTATTGCTCGAATGGATAAATTTGCTGATATAGAACAAGACCTCATGCACCTCTCGAGGGAAATGAATTGGTGATCCTCACATAACACCAAAAAAAGACGGTGGAAAGATCTTCTCTAGATCGCAAAAGATCACTTGAATCTTCTCTTCCAAGCTTCTAATACCGTATGAGGTCAAAGATCTGGAGCATAAATCTCGAAAGAATTGCTCTGATGCCTATAAAAACCAAAATACTGTGAGAAATGATCATATAAAATGTATAAAGTACATAAATGAATTAAAGTACATGTACCTGCTATTGCTTCATGCATATTTTGTGGAAGAAGACCGGCATATGCAAATGAGAGAAGGCGCTACATAAAAATATGACAATTGCGACTCTTTATCCCAAGTAAACCTTCCTTCTCAATTATTGAGCACAATTTCTAAGATTAGACGTGTATCCATCTGGGAATATAATGCTATGAATTAATCCAATCGACAAACTCACCAATAAATGGGTATTGACATTTTTCCATTTCCTACTACAATGAGAGACGTACGAGAAAAATCTCTGCTAATCTAGACTTTAGATTTTCTTTCGTCCTTCCTTTGCTATTGAGAATAGTATTTATGGCGTTGTCAAAAAAAATTCTTCTCAATGTGCGTTAAATCTAAATTGTGCCTTAGTAGATGATTCTTTCAATATGGTAACTCCCAGAAAATATTTTTTGTGCCAGTTATGATATTCCCCATAACCGCCAACTTGCTCATGCCCATTTCCATCACATCTAACAGTCGTCTCAGCACCAAATTTTTTTACCTAAGTTAGCATAAAATCTCCATATATTTTAGGAGGATGACCATCAAACACCCTTTTTCTTGGTAAGTAGTGTGCTGCTTCAACGATACAGATGATCAACAGGAAGATATCGTCGAGAAAATCAAACTATCACGTCTTTCTTTCGTTCTTTAGTTGAAATGTATATATGTTATGTTGACAATAGGGACATACCAATCATCCATGTGGTGTCCAACCAGATACAATCCATACGTGGGGAAGTCGCTTATCTTCCACATAAGCGTTGCGCACATCATAAAAATTTGCCTAGAAGATATATCATACATTTCAACTCCATGTTCTCATAACATATGCAACTCATAAACTAAATATTGCAAAAACACAGGGAGACATCTTTTAGGATGCTCATATAAGAGAAACTCTCGTTTCATACACACAGATGGAGGAGGATTATATGGTGTTAGAATAATCGGCCAAAGTGAATGTTTTCTCCCATGACTTCCAAATGTGTTGAATGTATCAGTGTTTAATCACAGATAAACATTTTTCTCTCTCAACCTAAAACTAGGATACATTGACTGGATATGTTTCTACGCTTTTGTATCTGATTAATGAGCAATTTGTCTATTGTTTGGTGCTCACTATGTCATCTCATATCCTCCGATGTGCGCTCTGATTAGTATAACCTCTTAAGTCGCTCAATTATCGGCAAATATTACATTCTCTTGTACACGATTTTAGCCCTTTCATACGTCTCTTGAAATCGTGGTTTTCGACAAAATCGATAAGTTGTACGATCAACATCCCCTCTCTAGTAGATTATACAATTTTCGATGCACACATCTATCATTTGTTACGGTAAATCCAACCCGGAAATCAATTTCTGGATTTCATATTATGTGGTTGTTGAGATTTTATCTTCCAGCAATATATCTTTCACAAAATCAGCTATCACATCAACAAAATCTTCACTGAAGTTATAATCCGTTTTTTAAACATCATCCTTGTTGTAGATGAAAAATGCGAAATACATTCTCTACAACCATTGTATAACGAACTTTTAGCTACACCTGATATATCGAAAAACCTACTCGCTTCTAAGTTTAGTTCCTTTACTCCACCACTATCTTGAGCAAACGTTTTCATATTTCCCCGAAAAGCATCATTCACCATTTGGACAATAATTATATTTTCATCTAAATAACCTAGCTGTTTTTTTAATCCATCTAAATTATGTTGTTAACTAGAAGTACCAAAATTCACCATGAATCAGTTTCACCATGCGCATATCAGACCTTATAATCAGACATAAATCCCCAACTATATGAATGCTTCCATACACCCTTAACAGAAGCTAATGTACGATTTCCACAAACTTTACATGGAATGTACATCTTACTCATTTCCAAAGTCCTATCATGGTTTAATGCAATGACATGAACTGTTGAAAACCTTCTGAAAACTTTTTTCTAAGAAGACCTTGTTTCCGGATCTTGATGATTTTTATACATCCAAATAATAAAATAATTACTCGAGTTTAACAAGACATTTTGTGAAGTATAGCAAGCTTTTGTTGTATAATTTGGTGAAAGTGAGAGGGTTGGGTATATAAAAGAAACATGTTGCTGGATTTTCCGTCGATTATCAACGACTATGCGACGGCTACATAACGATTATATTTCAACTTCAACGTTAAAAAAAAGGTTGGAAATCCGTTGAAAAATTTTCTAAAAAGAAAGAGTGTTTAGCATCATTATTTTTGTGTCGCAAAAGTAATTGTCACCAAATACAAACATTTATCAACAAATGATACCAAATATGTGAGTTTACATCAATTAAAATAAATGTTGTTACAATTGAAATCTTTTATATCATTTTAAATAAAATTCATACAAATTAATTAGAATTGCATCATATAAAAAAAATCAACATGAAGTGATAATAATTTGCATCACTTAATAAAAATCAATACAAAATGTGAATTCCTATCAATTAAATAATTGATGCATTTATAAATTTTTTTTAGCATCAATTAATAATTGACGCTAATAAAATTCAGTTTAATTGGATCAAAACTAATTAGTTAGCATATGATTTGCCTTTGATTATTAATATTGCATATCTAGACGTTATTAGTGATTAATATTTACAATCTTTTTTTTGTCAACTTCACAATATTTTTTACACAATAAAGAAAAAAAAAATTATATTTTTATAAAATAGATTTTCTAAAATTTTATTTATAAATAATTGACAAAATATCTTGAATTGTTTAAATATTAAATATATATAGATTTAACAAATTTCAAAAGCATCTAATTTAAATATTTTGAATGCCAATGAATGATAAGTAGAATATTAACTATATGTATTTAACTAAAAGAAATGAGACAGTTGGAATAAAAGAGTTGGATTATACCATATTTTTCTTTGTCACTAAGAAAAATCATCTTTATTATTATATTAAGTTTTTGTTTATAAACTTATTATATTAAGTAGTATGACGCTAAAAAAATGGTTGCAAAAAATGTATTTCTTCGGAGAATCTTAACTATATTGAAGCGGGAAAATAATGAGAGTAGTTGGATTTCTCATCAGCATAAATCTTAGTATTTATTTTCAAACATTTGGCTGAGATACAAAAAAATTGTGATTTACTTGTTTAATATTTTATCAATAAAAAAATTTCTTACCCACATTCCTTTTTCACGTCACTACTATTTTTCGTTAATATATGAACAATATTCACAATAAATTTTCAAGATCTTGTATCTCTAACTTTTTCTTCTTTTTGGTATACGAAATCTCTAACATTTTTCTAAACTTTCGAACTTTCTCTTGTTTTCGATAAGACATGGTAAGCTACAAAATTATTTCGGAGATGTGACAGATATTCATCATTCGAAGTTGTGCTTATATGTTTGGATAATCAAAAACAAAGGTACTCTTTCAATGTATGGTAAATATAAGAGTTATCTAATTAATCCAAAAGGTTTCTTGGAGATAAATCATTTTATTATTTTGTAGAAGAGTATCTTTATGTTTTTTTTTTGTTTTAATGTTAGACAAGTGCCATTAGAGTTCGATAATTATTCTATATATGAATCTCTGATCATGAATCCCTTGTTCTATAACGTAACTCTTACCTTTCGGAATCTCGAATTGCGACCTTATCCGCTATAAGATTATTTTTCAAATTGTTTTTTCCCTCTTCTATAACCTTTTTATCATTTTTTCTAAAACACGAATAACTTATTCGTTTTCATTTGTTCAATTGATTTTTTTTTATTTGTTAGGAAGCACAATAATCAGTCAAGATGATACTGGTCAAGTATTTGAAATTCTGGATTTTGATGCCTCAAGAAGCAAAGTGTTGATGATATTTGTGGGTTTCGATAGTTTTGTATAAACGAAAATGAATCTATGTAACAATGTAAAATATATGCATTTCAACAACGTATATAAACTGTTTTTTTTGTTTATGATTTAAAAATGTGTATGTTTAAGAATAACTAATAAAATCTTCGTGAATATTGAAAATTGTTCTTGCAGCACAAAACATAATGAATAAATAATAAATTTTGAAATTATTTTAATTTAATTTTCGTGATATACAAAAATAATTAATAAATACTAAATTTTAACATTATTTTAGACTATTTTTTGTGTTATACAAAAAATAATGAATAAATAATAAATTTTGAAATTATTTAAAGTTAATTTTCTTATTATCACTTGTGAAAAAAACTAATATTAGCATCACTTTTTATAAATGATAGAATTTTAAAATCAACTAAATAAATGATGTAAATAATTTGAATCATTATTCAAAAATAATATAAAAACTTAAATCAATTGTTATGATTGATGCAAGTTTTACTTCATTTTTTGCAAATGACATATATTAATATCATTTAGAATAAATGATAGAACTATTTGCATCAATCGCAAATTGGAGTCAAAAGAAATTGGAGTCATCGTTTTTTTTGTCAACCACACAATAATTAGACGTTCGCCCTCATGGTAAACCAATCGGGTGGCAAGGAATCTACATAACTAAAATCAAGATAACGAATGCGAGACTGTCGAGCAAGAGCGTCAGCTTGCGTATTCTCCACCCGCGGAATGTGAGTCAGAGAGAAATCCGTGAAAGCGCCACAGAGAGTCTGAAATTCCTGTATTTGTGTGTGAAAAGTTGGCCAATCCTCCGGATCGCGAGTAATACTGGTAAGCTCCATGCAATCTGTCTGGAAGCCGCAGGATCGAATTCGTCGGCGACTAAGCTCCGTCATCGCCCAGAGCAAAGCCTCCAGCTCCGAGTGAAGCGGTGATAGACTCTGTCGTTGGCATCTTGCCCCCATCAGGATTACTTGATTATCGCTATCCGAAAGTATCCAACCTAGGCCAGAGTTTGGGTCAGCATGCTTCCAAGATCCATCAATCCGGCAAGTGAACTCAGTCGTCCTATTCGGGACCACCAAAGCCTGAGACTCCTCCGAAATGGTCGGATCCTGCGCGTCCTGCCAAGCTATATGGTTTGTTTCTGCAGACCGTAAAATATCATCCACAACCAGGTGAACTCCCTGAAAGACCTTTTGATTCCGAGCTTTCCAAATTGCCCATAGTATCCAAGGAAAGAGATTATAACGATCACTACCCCGGGTCCTCACTGGATTCCGCCAAAACAAGAAATCCATATTAGAATAAATTGAATCAGATAGGAATTGTATTCCTGCCTTGTTTAAATAAATATCCCAAATGTGAGAAATCGCTGAGCAGTCAAAGAAAACATGGTTAATTGTCTCCTCAGCATCAGCGCACTGTTTACATACTGTGTCACAAGGCACACCCCTTTGAACTAGTTCAGAATTCACCGCCAAACATCCTGTTAATATCTGCCAAAGCAAATGTTGAATCTTCATTGGACATTTCAATGTCCATGTGAAAGCTTTCAGAGCATCCAACCCCGGTCCCCAGCCGTTGTTATTTACTCGCTGAATCACCTCGTAATTAAGACGCTTATAGCCCGTTTTGACCGTATACTGTCCCGATTTAGTGTAGTGCCAAACCACACCATCATAAGTAATAGTGCGACTTGGTTGTATCCCTCGAATCAAAACTACATCCTCTGGATTGAAAAGCTCCTGTAGCAATGGCAAATGCCAGTCCCTCGTAGCGGGATCGAGCAATTGATATACCTGAATTCCAGGGTACAGAGAACGCCTCGGACCCTGGGCCGGGCGAGGATTTACATCCGGGATCCATGGGTCGTCCCAGACCGAAGTATTTATGCCTGATCCTATCTTTATCCGGACTCCACTCCGCAGGAGGTCCTGGGTGGAGAATATACTCTTCCACCCGAAGGAGGGAGAGTGCGGTTTCCGTGCGTTTAAAGGATGATGCTTCCTGAAATATCTGCCGCGTAAGACCCGAGCTACCAGGGACCCCGGAAACTGGACCAACCGCCACAGTTGTTTAGCCAGTAAGGCTGTGTTAAAATCCTCTAGAGATTTGAAGCCTAAGCCACCATTCTCTTTTGGTATACATAATTTTTCCCATGTAACCCATTGGAGACCGCGGTTACATCCATTGGAACTCCACCAGAATTTCGAAATCGCACTGGTCAACTTAGTAGTTAACACTTGGGGGAGCCGAAAGCATGACATGACATAAGTTGGAAGCGCAAGAGCGACTGATTTAATCAAAATCTCTTTGCCCCCTTTTGATAAAAACTTGGAAGACCACCCATTGACCCGGTCACCCAACCGTTCTCGGACAAAATTAAAGATCTGACTCTTAAAACCCCCCAAACTTTCAGGGATCCCAAGATAGTTGCCCATGCCACCCTCTCGGGAAATACCTAACATCGTTTTCATTGATGCCTTCGTCTGTTCCGGCACACTCGTTCCAAACATAACCGAGGATTTGTCAAAATTTATGACTTACCCTGAGACTTGTCCATAATCTCGTAAGATATCGAGGATTGCCTGACATTGAGAATTTTCTGCTTTGCAAAAGAAAAGGCTATCATCAGCAAAAAGCAAATGTGAGATGGTCGGACTCTGCTGAGCTATCTTAACACCCGTGATAGCACCCTGACGCTCCTTCCGCTTGATATTTGCAATCAAGACTTCCGTACAAATAATAAAAAGATATGGCGATAGTGGATCACCTTGTCGCAGACCCCTTTGCGGAACAATATTACCTGTCGGGCGACCATTAAAAAGAACCTTATAGGAGACGGACCGGACGCACCACATGAGCCAAGAGACCCACATCTGTCCAAACCCCAGCTTCTGTAAGACAGCCTCCAAAAACGACCACTCTATGCGATCATAAGCTTTACTCATGTCTGTCTTAATAGCCATAAAATTATGGCGACACCGTTGGTTTGTTCGCAAGCCATGAAACATTTCCTGGGCAATTAAAATATTATCTGTGATTAGCCTGCCAGAAACAAAAGCCGATTGTGTTTCCGAGATAACACGTGGTAGGATCTTTTTCAGCCGCAGACATAGAATCTTGGAAATGATTTTATATGCCACATTGCATAGACTGATTGGTCGTAGCTCCGTCATCCGCTTAGGTTGATGTGTCTTTGGTATGAGGCAAATGTTAGTCACATTCAACCGTGCATCAAAGCTCCCAGACATAAAAAAACCCCTTACCAGATTAAGCAAATCTGCCTTCAAAATCCCCCAGTACCGTTGAAAAAACAGGGCTGTCATCCCATCTGGCCCGGGAGCCTTCTCAGGATGCATTGCAAAAAGCGCCATCCGTACTTCATCCTCCGTAACATCTCGAGTGAGTGTTTGATTCATAGAGTCCGTTATGACGGAATCCACATCCGCCAACACTTGTGTAAAATCGACCGTCCCGGTTGGCGCAAACAGCTCATTGAAATAATCGATAGCTATTTCCTCCATTCGTTCCGGTGTTTCTTCCCAATCACCTTGAGAATTAAAAAGGCCCGAAATCCGGTTTCTCGCTCGTCTCTGTTTAGTCGTGGCATGGAAGAACTTCGTATTTCGGTCCCCCTCCTTCAACCATAAATTCCGACTTTTCTGTTTCCAGAAAATTTTCTCCTCCCTATAAGCTTCGTGCAGCTTCTTTTTAATATCCACTATCACCTCGGAAGAGACCGAATCATCTTCCTGCGCATCCTCCAATTTTTCCTTCAGCGACTCAATTTTTTCCTTCCCTGGTGGCACATTATTTTTCCGCCACCAGGAAATCGAATTCCTGCAGTTATGAATTTTATCCACAAAAGTTGGGATCCTGAAATTACGGGTACGTTGCCAACCCCTCTCAATTGCCTCAGCCAGACCCTCCTTTTCGACCCACCTCTTATCAAACCGAAAATTCTGATGGTACCTCTCCACCTTGTAATGTGACTTTAATACAATCGGACGATGATCAGACCCGATTATGGCTAAATATTCCACCTTGGAATGTGTGAATATATGATGCTATTCCTCATTACCAACCGCTCTATCCAATTTACAGCGGACATTCTGTTTATTTCTCGTACCTTTCCAAGAAAATTGATCTCCCGCGCACGGAAACTCTGTCATACCGCAATGACTCAGCATCTGGTTGAACGGAACAAAGGAAGCCGCGGGTCGCATCTTACCCCCTTTTTCTCATGATTTCCGGTTAATTCATTCAGATCACCTATGATCACCCATGCATTATTCCTATTAGTTCCTATCTCCATCAACTTGTCCCCAACAAACTGTCGGTTTGCAGCCACCGGCTCGCCGTAGACAAAAGAAATCGCCACTTTGAAGCCATAAAACGAAGCGCTAACGTCAATAATACGAGGACTCGAAAATAAAACATCAAGGTTTATCTCATTATTATAAAATAAGGCAAGGCCACCACTTAATCCATGAGGTTCCACGGTGAACAAATTATTAAAATCAAAACTAACTTGAAATTTTTTTAAGAAAGACAAAGACTGCTTAGCTTCTGATAAAAAAACAATATCCGGTTTAAATTTATTCCATATCCCGCACAAAGTTTCTTCTGTCAAGTCTCCGCCTAGCCCTTGACAGTTCCAGCTCATGATCTTCACTGGCGAGCCGGTGGATTCAGGGGAGTCACCATTCCTTTCTTAGGTACCTTCGGTAGCAACGGTCCCCTCGTGCCTCCGTGAGCCTTAACATCCCCTCGCGTGGTACCTGCAACGCGAGAATATGACAACTTAGTCTCCTTTAATCCCTTCGAAAATTTCCCATGAGAATCCACTCGCTTTTTAGGCGAAACCAATGAAAACATGTTCAATTTCCTTAAGTTCATCCCTTTTATCCTACACGGAATCAGATAATTCCTATTAGGACAGTCCTTTTTTGTACCCAATTTAATACCCTCGAAAGTGGTAGTAAGGTCAACCATAGGAGAAAATAACTGAGAATGCATACCTTGAGTCTCTGTGGGCTCCACACCCGCCAGAGATGCCGCAGTCAACTCAGTTTCAATAACTGTGTTCTCAACACCTGCCTGCTCTGCCGCCAAAGGTAAACACTTATTGCCGCTTTCGGTCCGCTGAACCGCCAAATCCCTCTCACTTCCCTAATCTACTCCTTGCGAGCCATCAGCCCCATCACCCACAACCTTCTCGTCCACCATCTCACCCTCTTCGACAAGGAGATCATCATTCTCCAAAGAGTTCTCGTTACACTTAGACTCCTCCGAGACAGCATCGGTAGCCACAGCTATCCCTTTCCCTTTAACAGCCATAGACAATCACACAGCACCATCATTCGACAAATCCGCCTCAGCTCGTTTTGAGTGAGACATCGAAGCATACAAAGGCTTCGGCCATGACGATCGGTTCCGAGATAACCCACGGAATGGACCACCCTCCTTCACCCTACTGTCACTAGCATGAAACCGATGAGAGCCACTCTTATGAGCCTTCGGCCGAGCTACACGAGCCCCTCCATTATGAGCATCACGTCGCAGCAACTTCTCAGCATACGACACACCCTTGCCATTGTGACCATATGCACAAGCCGTGTTTGACCTCTCCCTACCCAGAACAGTCTGAGAATTAGCCTCTTCCACACCCAAATCTAGAGCCCGTTTGACGGGTAGGCGCCGCGATTCAATGTGGCCAGCCCCTTCCCGTATCGGAGCCCCCGTTGCTCGCTCTTGTTCTTGCCGTGAAACTGCCAACTCCGGGAAAACCGACATATCATGAGTGAGCAAATTACATTGCTTGCAATAACCAGATAGTTTATCGTAATGAAGACTCACTACTATCTCCTCCCCGTGCTCGAAAGGAACCACAACTTTAAACTTGAGTGGTTTAAACCCATCTATTGTCACCTTGACACTGCCCGCATCCTCCTCAACGTCCTTTACATCACCCAAAGCATTCCCCACTGCTCGAACCGTATCCTCCTCCCACAAATGCATTGGGATATCACCAACCTTCACCCAAAACGTGATGGTCGAGGGATACGAAGGATGTACAATCGGTTCCCACCTAACTAAAGAAACCATCCACTCGTCAAAGTGGTAGGGACCAAAGCTGAGCACATCCAACAAATCCCCCTCGGATTGAAAGTTGAACTGGAATTTGCCATTTCCAAGATCTCCACCCTCAACCTTCCCCTCCAATTTTCATATCTTTGGAAAATTAGCAATGAGACTATCCATACGTTGAATCTCAGGATTCATGAGCCTACCAATGAGGGTCAGTGAAAACTGCTTCACACGTCGAGCTATCCCTGCCGCTGACAATTTGACAGCCTCCGTACGAGCCACTGATGAAGCCTTTGGCAAACCCAACTGAGCCATGATTGTAATCACCAGAGATACCAATCCAAATCCCAACAGAAAAGATGAAAAGAAAACAGAAGCAGAGAGCAAAAAGGTACGATGAAGGTAATGAGGAACAAGCTGAGAACATCCTCTCTCTTTTAAACCGCTACCCTGTAAATCTTTAGCCATCAATGAGAGATCTCTGCCGTAAAAGCTCAATCCGTGAACATGTGTGTAGATTCCTAATCTGTTGCCTAAGATTAATCCGCTGCTCTCCCAAAGAATCACCGAATCAAACCTAATTGGAACTATTACCATATACACCACCGTAATCAAAGCCAGATCAAATCGCTGCCTTGATTGAAACCCGACAGAATCCACTCCCATCCATCTATGGAAAAGAAGATCACCCCAGAACAGATCAGATCCATCAGCCCAAATCTCCTTCCCTGATTCGCCATTACTAGCAAACCCCAAATAATCTCCGTCGCTACCGAACCCATTCCGATAAGCCACCGTTATGACCGCTGTCACGCCCCACAGCAAACCCCTGAAAACCTTAGAGACCATCCTCTCTCACCAACGGCGGAGGAGCGTTACCAGCAAAACCCTCGTGATACCTTTTTGAAAATCGCAATCTTCAATCGTCGCCATTTTTTTTAAACATGAGATGAGTCATCGTTTCTGGAGTCATTTATTAAAAATGATGCAAGTTCGTTTGTGTCAATCAAAAAATGATGTAAACATGTATTATAAATGATACAACACATATAGTTTGTTGTAGTGATAGTTACATTGAATATTTAAGACCAAATTCTAACATTCTTTGTCTGTCGAAAATTTCTGAAGGATTTCCAGCTAATTTTATCCATCCGAAAATATGTCGCAAAAACGTCGTGAAATTTCGATTGATTTATGCCGGTTAAAAATTCTGCCATTTTTGTAGTGACTAACCGACATGGAGATTGTAAATAATTTACATGGACGAATCAGAATAAGTGGTCATTTAAAACCAAACCATAGTATACTATTATTATTCTCAAATGAGCATTTACTTACATTGGAGAAATAATTCAACATAAAGTAAATCAATTATTTTTTTCTTCAACAACTAATGGAATTTAAATTTTAGTTTCCACGCGAAGTGGAATCACTCAACACTATATTAAGCTGATTTATTTTAAAATCTTACTACTATTATTTAAGCGGAGAGGATAAACGCATCTGGTTACGAGAAGCGACCGGAACTTATACCACAAAGTCTGGGTACGCCTCACTAGTGGAAGAAGAAGAGAATCTAATTAATCAACAGGTGAGAAGACAAATTAATTGGATCCAAGAAGTCTGGAAGCTCCACATCCCGGAGAAAATTAAACTTTTTCTGTGGAAGGCGTTGCGAGGTGCGATGGCGACAGGAGAGAACCTCGCGATTCGAGGACTACACATCAACGATACATGCTTAAAGTGCGGACAAGTTGAAACATTAAGCCATATTTTTCTTCACTGTGACTTTGCACAACAGGTATGGCAGAGAGCACCGCTGATTAAAACTCCCATGGTGATGAGGATGGAGTCTTTTGTAGAAGGCTGGAACAAACTAAAGGATATAGTGAGTTTACCTCCAACTGGAATTGCAAACGGGCCTTTAACACCATGGATTTGCTGGAGCTTGTAGTTGGCAAGAAATCAAAGAGTATTTAATCAACTCTGTATCACAGTGGAAGAAACCATAAACAGAGCAATCAAAGGAGCCAAGGAGTGGTTAGAGGCGCAAGAGATGCAGAGGCAATATCAACCGAAGCAAAGCGTAATGCAGGTTCATCCGACAGTCGAAGTCGTGTGTCATTCTGATGCAGCTTGGAGAGAGAAAGATTGTTGCGCAGGACTTGCCTGGATCTTTACTCGAACTGATGGATCAAAAATGACACACTCACTTTCAGCGCAATGGGTAAACTCCCCTCTTATGGCAGAAAGCTTGGTGATAAGAGCAGCAATGGAGAACGCAATAGAAATGGGACTAAAGAGAGTTCAATTTGCATCAGATTCTTTACAAGTGATCAATGTGTTAAACAAAAAGTCTTCTCTATCGGCTATTCATGGAATCGTGGAAGATATCAGGGTGCTTTCGATTTACTTTGATGTAGTTGTTTTTATTTTCATTCCCCGTGGTGGAAACGGGGAAGCTGACTTGGTAGCCAAGAAAGCTCTCAGAGCATCTGTAACTTCTTAATGAAATGAAATATGGAGTTAAGTGACAAAAAAAAAGGAAGAATGAAAAACTTATCTTTAATAATCAGGTTTCTTTGACTTACCATGACTTTCAAAGGTTCAAACGTGTTGGATTTTCGTTTTATTATTTAACGACCAGATCAAAAGATAACCGAATATGAAAATAGGAAAAAAATGTCAAATTGAAATAGAGAACTTGTAACATAATAATTAAGAAACTGAGAGACTTTCTTCTATCTCTCTCCCCACCATAAATTTGACTGTACAAAAAGAAATCACATTAGGGTTTAATTTTTATCGTTACTACACAGAAAGTGTGTTTGAGACTTCTTTTTTGCCATCGGTGGTTGATTTGAGATGGTGGTCAGGTTTAGTCTCAGGTGTATCTTCTTCACTCGACGGTACAAGATGCCAAAACATTCCAAGATACTTGTCCCATTCCTCCATTATTGCTTCTTCTTTGGTGTTTCCCGTTTTCTCATGTTTTATTGATTTCCAGTGTCAAATAATATGAATATTTGAGTTTATATTAGATAGAATTATCTGATTTTATGATCTGTTTGGGGAGGGAGGGAGGGAGGGAGAGAG
>OVAN01006621.1:0-20993 GCA_900406275.1 Anastatica hierochuntica
GGAGTTCAGTCTTCCTGATCCAAAGATATCCCATATCCATCGATTTTCTTCATCCAAATCGGCCATCCTTTTTCATTTCATCTCTCTCAAACACAATCATAAAAGAAAAACAAATAAAAATCTATTGATCTCTGATTTCCAACAACAAAAGGGACTAAAAACCTCCCAGATCTAAGCGGAAACGCATCNAACCCAAAAAATTATTATTTAATTGTTTAACACTCCTTTTTCTCCAAAAATGAATGTTAGCTTTTTGCTTCCAATTTTTCTTTTCCTTTAAGTGTAGGGGTTAATTTGTAATATATACTATCTAAACAATATTTTCCTATGGTTTTAACCAAATTCACCAAAAAAAACTAAAGCATCATCATCATATATTGAATTTCGTGGTAGAAACAACTTCAAACGTGTATCATCTTATCGAGAAAGGAGAAGCTCTCAGACAAAAATATCGAGACGACCCTTGTGCTGTTGAATCTCGACGTCGGCGGTGACAGAGCTCGTCGGCTTCACCACTTCTATCTTACTCAGCCTCCTCTCGTCACCTCTATTGAAGCCCTCTTCATGTTTCTCCGTCGTTCTATTGTCCTCATTTGGGTTTGTGTGGTGGTCCAAGCCCAGATCCAACCAGAGCTATTCTCGGCGGTGCTCTCTCCTCCGGTCTCTTCAAGCTTTGACCCTTCTCAATCTGGCTTGGCCATTGTCGTTTCACGGATCCGGCGATTGGAACTTCAGTCGAGTGTTTGGTCCGCCAGATCTGAACATCTTTCAGTTGAAATCTGAAGATCTTTTGCAAACATTGACTCTCTCTTGACAGCTCCGACCATTAGCGTCCACTGTAGCCTTACACCTTCAAGATTTACTCCTTGGCTTGCTACATTGGTCGGTGCTTGCGGAAATCTTCGTCTCTGTTTCTTTGCTTGTCTCCGCCTGAGAAAGCAGAAGAAATTTGTGCTTGCGGAAATCTCCAATACTCTTCTTGCTATCAAGCTTTCACAATCATCCATGCGATGGTGCTCTTTTCGGCGCTGCTAGAACCATTTTGGGTCATCTCGTCTTTGGGCGGTCCTCTCGGATTCAACCCTCGAAACCCTTTGGCATCATAGTTATGCCCCTCAACTTATCTCCTCCAATCCTATGTCGTCTTTGTTGCAACCGCTATTAGCCATTGGACAACCTCCGTGCTATGTTGTTCTCAGCCTCTCGGGTTGGTTGGCTCTGGTTTGGCCAAATCCGGTCCCTGTGCCGTCCGTCCTTTTGGCATATGGTGTGGAGCCTCTAACTCTGCTAAATCGGAGAAGCATCCCACCGCTGCCCTATTTGTCCATGTCAAGTTGCCGCTCTACTCTCCGGTCGATACTTATGGTGGAGACAACTAGGATTTCTGATGATGATAGGCTAGTTTTGGGTTCTGTTTGTATAAGCCTCATAGTTGGGATTTGTGGGCCAATTTTGGGTTCTGTTTGTATAAGCCCTATTGTCGGATTTGTGATTTATTTTTAATATCCTCTATATTGGAGAAGATCGGGTCAAATTTATAAGATTTATCATTTGGATTTTATAAATTGGATTCTAAATTCTCTAGTATTGAGAGTTTTATAAAAAATCTTTTAGTTTCGTCCCAATTATTTACCGTGAAAATAGACGTTCGAATATCTACTAATAGATTTGGTGTTTGGACCACCTTTGGACATAGATGCCTCTCTATAGTCGTGACTCTTTATGGTATGTTTATCTACCGAGCCGACAAATTTTTGTCCACTGGCCATAGATGTTATTTGCTTGTCGGCTTTAAAGGCCATTTTCCGCCAGTACTCTTTACGCTGTTTTATGGGCCGAGCCGAAATTTTTTTTCCAAAAGGTCATAGATGTCAGTTGCTACTAATGAATGTTAAAGGGGCGATAACCCCATGGTGACAAGCACTTCTACTTGTTGTGTAGAATTTTTTCCTTCAATATCGGGACATATCCTACTTCCTCTCGTATGGAGGTTATTTTCAAGACAAGATTCCCAATTTTATTTTCATCCAATATCCCCTCCGGTTTCTCCGTGATCAAAAGTATCAAGATATTCACCTGTCTAAATATTCAAACATCTGGAACTGTCAAGATAAAAAATAGAAGAATGTCTTCACTCCAACCCTCTCGTCTTTCTGAGACTTCTTCTCTCATCTTGGATATCAGATCGAGCTGGAATTTTTTTGGCAAAGATATTGATATTAAAGGGTGTTGGGCCGCAAAAGTTCCCTCTCGTCCTGTTTGTGACCACCCTGTTCAAGGACCTAGTGTTTTGGCACTTATGGCGCAAGCATGGAATTTCAAAACCATTGAAACTTTCATGTTTCAACCGTGGCATTGGTGTGCTTATTGGTTGGCAAGGAGCTTCCGACTGTCTTTCTGCAATAGTGAAAGAGTTTTTGACTATTTACACCTATCTCTCGTGTTGGATGTATTAGCTAGTTTCTGCTTTTATGGATTTTACCGCTTTACTTTTTATCCGATTGTAAGTTTTGTACCTCTCATCCTTGTAAAACTAGCGGATATCTTTGGTTTTTTCCTAGCGGAGATTCATATACTGTTTATTTAATGAAAAAGGATTTCGGTGAATATATAATATATATATATATATATTGAATCTCGTGGTGAAAAGGTAAAGCTTTTTTACCCATTGTTTTCTCAAATTGTGGATCAAAATTTTCAAAAAATGACAACAAATTATGATAGCTAGATCCATCTACCAAAACTATTATTTTTAAGATAAAAGAATAATATTCATAAACAATGATATGTGTTTGACTAAAAAAGTAAGAACAATGACGTAAGAATTATTTGAAATTGGTATAATTAACTTAACAAAATTAGAAATAATTAATGAACTGATAAATCTGATTACATTGGAAAAATAGACCTTTAAAGTAAATTAACATGTACTTATTCCCATAAAACAACATTAGCATAATTAGCTATTTTAGTAATATCTCAGACAATGATAAAAAAAATTATAACAAAAGAAAAAGAAATAAAAAAACGAGCGGCCGTTTTTTATATAAAGAAGATAATAAGCCATTGGAGGTTGAAACAAAGCTTTTTGTCTCTTCTCTCTCTCACACAAATCTTTTTTTCAGGCGTAACGAATCGAATCATAAACACTTAAGCATAACTAAAAACTTCACCATTGATTCTTTGGTGGGTTCTTCTTAGTTTTAGCTGTTGAAACGAACCCACAAAAAAGTTAAAATCTTTGTTCTTATAGCATATAAGATCATACCCATTTCTCTCATCTTCTTGATCCGGAAATTTAGGGTTCTTGAAAAAAATGGTGTGTTTGGTTTCTCGCAGTGGTCGTCAATTCCAAAGATACAACAAAGGTCGTCGTCAAGTCGTTGGGTATGTTTCTTTCATCTTTTACAAATCTTTTAAAAAACTTTATTTGGTTTAGAGTTTCTGAAAATGTAAAGTTTTAAATGATTTGTTGCAGATGTATTCCATATAGATTCAAGTTATCAAGTGATGGTAAAATTAGTGATGAATTAGAAGTTCTGGTTATCTCTTCTCAAAAAGGTCATGCCTTGATGTTCCCTAAGGTATTTCATCATCTTTTTTATTTTTCTTGAAAAATCTTTTTTATTGTTATGCTAATTTTTGGTATTAATTGTTTTTTTGTAATTAATTAAAGGGTGGTTGGGAGGTTGATGAATCTGTAGAAGAAGCTGCATCAAGAGAATCTCTTGAAGAAGCTGGAGTTCTTGGCAACATTCAGGTTTTTAAATTAAAAAAAAAAACATATTTTTCTGATTTTATTTGATATTATTGTTATTTTTGATAAATATCTTTGATTAATATTTTATTTTTGTATTTTAAATTATGGCAGCATCAACTAGGAAAATGGGAATTTTTGAGCAAAAGCAGAGGAACATACTATGAAGGACTAATGTTTCCTATGCTTGTTACTCAACAACTTGAGCTTTGGCCTGAACAACATCTTAGACAAAGAATCTGGGTCAGTTTCTTTAAATAAAAAACTAATCTCTGTTTTCAGTTTAAAAAAAAAATATATATATATATATATAGAAATATAAATATATACATATATATATATATTAATCATACCAACTAATACTTATACTGATTTGAATTTTGTTTTACGATATTTCGGGGGATTACAGATGAAAGTAGATGAAGCAAGAGAAGCATGTAGAGATTGGTGGATGAAAGAAGCATTAGATGTTTTGGTTGAGAGACTTTCATCACCAATGAACCAACCTAAAGAAGAAAAGACTATTTCAATCTCTATTGAAACAATGTGTTGATGATTTGCTTAAATTCCTAGTTGTGATGGGAGTTTTTATAAACAACTAATGGAACTATGTAGATAAAGAAAAACTAGATTGGGTTTCCACGAATATCGATTTCGAAATGCAATGCAGAGCAGGATAAGAAGATGGTAGATTTATTTTAGGTTTAGTTTTGGAGCAAGACCAACATCATGTGATATAAGAAGTCTTGAGTTTGTGTTTTATAATGCTTTTCTTGCAAGATTTGCTTGAGAGATGATGAACGAGTTAAAGAAGATATAAACAAAGAGTGCAAGCAAAAAACTGTACAATTGTGTTTCCTTCTGTTTATGTATTTTTCATCTCTCTTGAATTTGCAATGGAGACATTTGCTTGAATGATGATTGAGAAATAAATATAGAATTACACAAATAGGTATATGTGTCATGATGTGATTAGTTGCAATAAACAAAA
Source organism: Anastatica hierochuntica (assembly GCA_900406275.1). NCBI lineage: Eukaryota > Viridiplantae > Streptophyta > Magnoliopsida > Brassicales > Brassicaceae > Anastatica > Anastatica hierochuntica. The sequence continues at coordinate 4,749 of OVAN01006621.1, forward strand.
AGAAAAGAGTAGGAATCATTTACTCCAATGACCAATGATATGGTTTATATAATGGAAATATATATATTCTAGGGAAAATTGTCATTGTCCAGATTTATTACGAAATATAGAAAAAAAAAACATTGATGAGTCATTGTCGAAATTGGCTTTATCTTTTAGAAAATTTTGGTTCACTTTTTTAGTAACTTATTAATTTTTTCCAGCTACATTTCCATTGTCTCTAGCCAATTAAATCTTAGCCATTAGCTTTTTTTCTTTTCTTTTTTTACATCATATCTCGTTCACTGAGATTATGGTAAAATATTTTCCACTAAGAACACGGTGCAATCGAGATCTTACACAAAAAATATAAAACTTTTTGCACTTGTATTTTTGGCTAGATTATCCGTGGTTACATTTCAAGTTCGAGAGATTTAAAATATAATAAAACCGGAAAAAACTTTTCAAAGCTCTAAGCTTTTCAAGTTCTGAAATAAAAGAAGATCACACCTCTGTATTATACACCATAGAGATCAATTGCATGCAATATGTTTCAAAGGAATAGTCGACTCATGACGCCGAAACAAAACATTTCATAGTTCAAAGCAGTGCCTCTAACTCAGCATTTAGTGGAGACAGGTTAGCGTGTGCACTTCTATACTCAAATTATTGCTTTTTGTCTCATTCGAACACTGCCAAACCATATTCTGTGCATCATCACTCCTAGAACCATCAATCTGGCACACATTCTCTCTCGAGTCGATGAGAAATAGAAACAGTGGTATTCTCTTTGAATTCTTTGGACCTGTTCGTTAGTGCTTTTATAAGCTTTACTCCATAATGCTGCTTCATGGATGGCATGATTCATGATATCTTGGGTCAATTCCCAAGAACTTTCAAATACCATTTTGTTTTTTGTCTTCCAAATGAACCACAATATCTAGAGAACGTATCTAAACCACCTCATGTGTCCCTATTTTCTTTGGTTCCCAAAATATAAAAAGTATTCATATAAGGAATTGCAAGGAAAAGAGATGGAAAAAAGAGAATAGGTGCCAAAGTCCATATTTAACGCGCCCTATTAGAAGTAATTGTCTCACATCGGAAGTTGAGAGATTTATGGACCAATATATAAGTATGTGACAATCCTCCACTCTTGAGCTAGCTTTTGGGTGTTGAGTTAGGCCCATACTAATATGGTATCGGAGCTCAAGGTTTCAACTTTCTGATTGGGGCCACCCGTGGATGTCCAGTCCCACAAACTTCACGCTTCAGATGTCCAGTCCTGAGCGTGAGGGGGTGTATTAGATGTAATTGTCCCACATCGAAAGTTGAGAGATTTGTGGACCAATATATAAGTATGTGGCAATCCTCCACTCTTGAACTAGCTTTTGGGTGTTGAGTTAGGCCCATATTAATACGCCCTCATTTAGATAGTAAATGATTAATAGTTTCTGTAGAAACACTGCAAATAACCAGACATCCAGATAAACATTGTCACACAAAGTGTTTTAGCTTTCACATATTTTTGAACTTTCATGTTTGCGCCAAAAGTGATACTAATTAACAATAACATATTATTTAGATTATTTGTTTATAAGAAAGGTTTATGGTGCAAATGAAAAAGACAATATTTGAAAGTCTAGTAGACCGATTTTAATACGATAATTTTGTGGAAAAAATGGAAGATCCACGTCTTATACTTTATCCATAAGATTTTCTTCTAAATAATATTTTTATAATATAGAAACCATAAGAAAAGAGTGAGGGTTGTGTTATGATCTTACATCACATATAGTTGACATTTTCTGTTGGGCTTGGCCCATTCTTGTTTTTAAAGATTCAGTGGGCTTGCTCTTTTGAAGCTGTTTCCTATTGGGCTTGGCCTAACTCTCTCCTTAATCATTTGCATTGGACTTACAAAAGCCCAATTATGTGATTTCATTGCTTAATATAGTAAATATGTCAATTATCATTTGCATTCGATATTTTCCTCTAAATCAATCTTTCTTCCTCTATCAAAATTGAAAATTACCTTTCATAAATTCAAATTCTTTTCATTTGATACATCCCCAAACATTCAATTTGACAAATACTATCAATATTTATGGAATCACACTCTTTAATAAAGCAATTAAAGTTTTGTGACCAACGGTTACTTTTAGAAAAGCGTTAAAAAGACCCTAAAATTAAATTTACATCACACCAGAATGCAAAAGTCGAATTACACATTGTCACACACTGTCATTTTCTCTAATCACCAACACATTCATAATTAACAACCAAAACTAAAAAACAGATTAATACGAAAAACAAATACGAAAATCATACTAAATTAAAAGTTAAAGAAACTTGTGAAACTCTCTTCTAATCGGAAAAGTCTTTCAACAACCAACCGGAACCATCGCCGGTTTCACTTTCGGTGGCCTTCCACGACCTCTACGCTCGCCGCTTGGCTGAGCTTTCTCCGTTGTCGTTGCATCTTCAGCTTTAACCGTCTCCTCCGACTCCGTCTTGGCTTTCTTCGGCGGTCGTCCTCGTGGCCTTGGGCTTTGACTCGGTGGCACCTTTGAATCTGATGGATCCTTTGGCTTAGGTGGACGACCACGAGGCCTCGACGGCGGAGGAGAAACGGGGTCCGTCACCGTCACGTTAGTTGAATCGAGCTGAGGTTGAGGTTTAGGTTTAGGAGGACGGCCACGGCCACGTTTAGGCGGAGCATCTGGATCTGGTTTGACGTAATTGTTTTTGACCAAAGAGATCTGGCCGGATTGTTTCATCTGGTTGAGATGGTAGTTGAGGAGCGTCGAGTGAGAAGGAGGAAGAGTCGCCTGAGTCGACTCGATGTGTTTTGCGATCGCCGTCTTGTTGCATCCGTTCGCGTCGTTACATGCTTCGATCGCTTCCATTATCATCTAATTAACTCAAACCAAAAAACACTTTCAGATTCAACATAAGAAAATTCCAGAGAATACAATTCTTCTGTGAGAGTTTGACCTGAGGATACGGTGGAAGAGAGAAAGAAGGAAGCTGTGTCTGTGTCTCTGGTTGCTCCGCCATCAGAGAGAGAGACTGTGTGAGTGTTGAGAGACAGATTGTGTGAGGGGATTTTAAAAAAGAAAAAAAGAACAAATTGGGAAAAGATGATCCGACGGTTAGGGATTCTGGAAAACGAAAGAAGATCTAACGGCTGTGGAACTATGAGAATATGAATCGTGAAGGATTGCTGACGTGGAACAAAACAGCAATTGGGCAATTATTCGGTGATTCGGCTCGTTATAAAAGTTTAATACGTGTCAAACTATTAATGGATGCACAGGAAAATAAAGGACCATTGAAATTTGAAAGTTGTATCCTTCTTGATTTTTATTCGAGTTGATAATAATATGGGGAAGCAAAAATGTTATTTGGCTTACCCATTTTTTTTTCCAATACGAGTTATATTAAAACTAGAAAATACAAAGCCGACTAGCGATAAATAGCTACCAGAGTCGAGAGCCCACAACAGGGGAGACAGATGCAATACAACTGAACCAAATCATCCTTCATAACAAGAAGAAATCCAATAACTAACCAACCTAAAACAAAGATTAAGAAGACTAAAAGCACTATTTTGAGGGTTCACAGCCACTAAACAAAATCAGTTTTCCTTAAGAGAAGAAACTAAAAAGATGTCGTCAAAGCCTTTCATGACATTGAAACTTCTCGTCCTCTATTGAAATGGATAGTCTTCAGAAGTTAAAACACAAAGCGCTTCCTTAGGATGGCACGACGTAAATCGTCGCATAAGCCAGTTAACAATTGAATCGTAATGAAAACGACCAAACACCGAAATAATGGATGCACCATCCAACCAGATCTCGACGACCGAATCTGATGATTAATACTGGAAGAGGAGACTAGAAGCCGCTTAACCGATTCACCAACTAACAAACAGAGCAGAAGGTAAAGGATGCGATCCGATTAAGCCTAAAAAAACCAATAACGAAGAGATATAGTAGCAAAGGTGAACTCCCAAACCAAAAAGTAGCTCTCTGAGGACGCTAAAGCGCAACCAAAACAACACCGATAAGAAGCAAGTAGCAAACACGATAACACATATCAGACCAAAGAACTGAAAGTGTATGCAACAAGTCCCACCGTCGATGTTAAAACACCCGGCACCTCCACGTTCTGTTCAACCAGAGAGAAAGAATAAAGGAGAACACAAACTCAGACAAGTACAACGGAGAAGATTCAGAGACTTGTATTACTTGACCACTCGGGAAACTGAGACTCAAAAGCCTAACCGAGACTCAAAAGCCTGAAACTCCAATAGATAGAAAGGATTAAATCATAGATACCCTCCCCAATTATTATTACAATCTTGTGGTATAGATAGCAAAAATAGAATGTTGACAAAAAAAAAGATAGCAAAATAGAAGAATCAATTTAAATCATATATATGCATTTATATCCAATATATTTAGCTTAAAGGGATCATCAAACCAACAATATGGATTCTATTACCCTCGCACATAAAACCATTTTCTCTCCCTCCACCAAAACCATTGAAGATACAAACATAAACAACATATGATGATCACAGGAGGCCACTGCTGCGGAACGGGTTATTGTTATGCTGGTTAACCGCAAAATCACCAAAACCTGTGGTGTTTGGCTGCTGCGAAACCGGGTTAACCGGAAACTCCCCAAAATCTCCAAATGGATTATTTGTAGTGTGGTTGGGTGCTACAAGAAGCTGCTGCTGCGGCTGGTGATAAGTTGGCTGGTAAGCACCAAAGGGGTTGTTCACAGCTGGCTGCTGAGGCGACGGTGCGAAAGGGTCGCGGACCTCAAAAGGGTTAGGAGCTGGTGCACCATAGACAGGACGTTGGGACGCTATGTAGGCTCCATCATCGTATAGACTGTTCAGTGTAAGCGTGTCTAAGCCTCCAGCCTGAATACATTTTCATGCACACAAAAGCAACAAATAACCTTTTTGAAAAATTCAAATTTTCAACTATCCGGGGAAATTAACTGCCGTTAGACTTCTGATTTTGTGATAAACGCTTGGCACATAAGAAAGACAAGAATGCTTACCAATTGCCTATCGGTGGCTGCAGAGATATCGTTGCTGGGTGTTGCTACCAAGGCAAGCTCCCATCCTGTAGGATCATAATCATTTGTTTGACCAAAACGCGGCGTCGAAGGGTTACCTGAAAATAAAGACAAAGAACCGAAATGAGGTTAGTAAAGGGAAAAAAAAAGCGTAACACCAATATTAAGATAATCGGAAATTAGAAAAACAAAATGAAAAATATACAAGGTTGAATATTTCCAAATAATAATAATAAAACAATAATTTAAACGATTTTATTTTGAAAGATAGCTAATCGTACATCAAAGGATCAAAGAATGGAAAAAGCAAAATACCGCTGAATAAATCGTTAAGCTTAATGGATAAATGAAAAAGAAGAAGATAAAATGTAGGGCAAAAGCAAAGCTCCTCTCTCGCTTTGACAGCCTAAGGCTTAAAGGAAACAGCAAAGCAGAGAGATATTGGCCCCGACTGTCTGATATGCGCCTACGCACCATTATGGTGCGCCACAGAAAAACCTTATCTCGTGGGTATACCACGCCTCCTCTCACTAACGAGGGAAGCGCTCGGCCTCAGGCGCCTATGTTTCGTACTCTTTTATACTACCGAATCCAGACTGGAAAATATAAATGGACATGTAATAAAAATGGCCTAACAAGAGGCTCACCATCGTTTGGAATAATGGCTAAAGCAAGTGCATTTTGGTCCTCAATGGCTGATGCGTCAGCAGCAGCAGTGTTCAGACCCTGTGTGAAAAATTGAACAAAGAGAACAAGAGAGTTAAGAGTAGCAACGGGAAGCAAAACTGAAAATCAGCATTCACAAAGTAATAAAATAATAGGCCTTTTCACCAGTAAATCATCTGTATCAATGATGTTCTGAGTGTTGGCTGAAGGAGGAGGAGGTGGAGATGGAGGAGAAGGTTCAGTCTCTTCAGATACATGAACAGCATCATCTGAAGGCACCATTTCACGTTCTTGTTCTTCATGAGACGGTTCAGTGTCTTCAGCAGGAAGTCCATCATCTGGCCTATACGTTAAAAGCTGCATGTAGACAACTTACTTAGCACATAAAACCCGTAAAAGGAGGCCAAAAGGTCAAAATTATTGGATCACATACCAGTGGCTCAGCTGGGGCATCAACAGCACGCGGTGCTTCTTTAATATACTCCTCCATTGTCGTCAGAAAAGATTGTGGGGGCTAGAGATAACAAAATAAAGTACGATATTAAATAGAAGATACAAGCAATAATTATCAATTTAATATAACAAGAAAAGTTCATCTGGTACCTCTCTTAATACAGGGAATTGAAAATTCCTAGCGAGTTCCAATCCTTTACAGGCTTCATAGAAATCAGAAAGGCTACGAGCCTGAAAGATGATTACACTAGCCCTCATTAGACAAAAAAAGTGCATATACAAGTGAAGATTACACAGACATATTAATCAAAAAAAGATCACCTGCTGACCCGCACGTTTGTATATTTCAAGGGAAGTGATGGCTTCATGTTTTGGCATTTCAAAGAACTGCAATAAATGAAAAACTGAGCAGGGAGAAACGAAATTGCTATGATGGCAAAAAAGAAAAACTAGACCTACCTTGTCAATGAGATTGATGATTCCGTCATTAATAGCACAATAGACTTTAAAACTCTCCTTCAACACCTGTCATTGCATCACAAAGAAGGTAAGAAATTTTCGATATTTGCCTTTGAAGATGGAACAGAAAGCTTTTGCTAAGCAAAACACCAACAAGGAACCATATTCACGTACCAAAGCAAGTGCGTACTGAATAACATGATTGTGGTTAGCAGCGCCTTCTGGCTGAAAAAAAGGGACAAGTCAGTTCATTTGATCAGAAAATGAAGAAGACACATTACAATGCCACAAATAAACTACAGAAACAAAAAGTACCCTGCAACCGATGAGACGATACAGAAGCTGCTGCAGAGCTGGCAACTGCACTAAGAGCTCTTCACCATCTAAATCCCTGGTTCTGCTGTACCCCTGCCAATCCGTAATATGCAAAACCGAAACCATCAGACCAAAAAAGAACGTTTTGCCTCAGTAAAGCAGCACAAGACAAAGTAAAGCGAAAGCTTGATACCTTATCCTGCCCTGGGGTAGATTTTGGAAGACGTTCTGCCTCGGTATCATACTTTAAAACCCTGAAGCATTCAAGCCGTTCCTCGAGGAATAATGCGTAAGTACGAACCCAAGCTGAACAATCCCATGCTGTGAGATAAAACTGCATATTAGCATTAAGAATTGACATAAACCCCTTTTGATTCTATCACTGAGAAGACTCTCACCGATAGGGCTTGAATCATCTTTAAAATTAGAGAGTTGCAGGATTCGCCCTCTCTGCGAAAAATTCAATAGTTCTTCTCTGAATGTTGGATCTCCCTCCCTTAGAAGTCGGTGAATAACAATTAATGTTTTCAGTGCGACCTAATAGAGACATTACACATAAAGCAATCAGTAGAATGATGGAGAAACCCTAATTTCAAACTCTAAAAGGATCAAAGAGTAAAGAGTACCGTCCAGTTTCTGGTTTTATGCAGCCGCCGGGAGAGTGCGTGAATGCAATAGGCAACATCTGCTCGAGCACGAGTCACTGATGTTGCAGCGAAGATTTCTGCAATCATTCACAGATGGAAGAAGAAAAATCAAAATCAGATATAAGAACTTTCCAAAGAAAATCGCTAATCACACAAAAAACTGATAATCACTAACTTCTGAGATGACGATCTTTGGGAGGACACTCAACATGATTGGTAGCTTTGACTATGGCAACATCCAAATCCTAAAAATACATGAAGAATCCATCAAAGAGATTGAACAAAAAATGCGATTAAAGTAATGGAGAAATCGAATCGGAAGGCGCGTACGGCGTAATCGCTGTTGACTCGGACAAGGCCGACTTTGGTGGTATCTTTTAGGGCTCCGTAAGCTTTTCGCCATGACTGAAGCGTTCCCATCGGAGAACCACACGAGACTCGTTCAGATCTCTCACTATCTCCGCCGGAGATTGCGTGTCTCACTCACGACGGCTTCTTAGATTTTGTTTTTCCCGAGAAAAGCTCCGGGAAAATTCAGAGGCTTAACGAAAGAGAAAGCAAAGTGAAGAAGCAAAAAGATGAGACTTGTTCCGTTTCTAATATTATTCCTTTCCCTTATTTTTTTATAATATAAAGTCAATTTAATCAGACCACAAAAATTAAAAGAGTCAATTTATATCAAATTTGTCCATGTTATTTTTTTTAACGTCTTTTTATATTAGGTTTAAGAACAAGATTGATCCTCATACAATATGTCATCCACACAGAGAAGAACAAAATTAAAACATATAGATGAAACTTGACGTAAAAGCTTCTTTGCAATCTTATCGACAACTTTATTGGAATACTTTGGGATCCAAAAAAAACCGTCTTGAGAACGCTTTTTCCATAACTCCATTTCTTGATACAAATTGTGTAACCGTGAATTTGTTTTGGATGAACAATATTCGGTAAAGATTTATTGTCACTCTCGAAGATACATTGTCCATAATATCGTCTCCAAGCTTGTTGCATGGCGATAAATAACGTTTGCATTTCCAGTTTCAATGAACATTGAGACGGTTTCCCTTTAGCAACATCCGCACAGATATACGTTTCGTTTTCATCTCGGAATTATCCAACACGTTTTTGATCTTTCCCTTGCAATGTTTTTTATATACCATTGACTCAGACCAAAAATTAAAAGAGTCAATTAAATGGTTTTTTTTTTAAACAGCAATTTACTTTTCAACCAAATTTAAGAGGTAACTAGTATTTAATGTCTTATACGCGAGATCATATTTTAATTAAAAAAATTTGTGGTAGTGAATTTAAAAGAATTTTAAATATATGATCACAATTTTTTAAAAGTAGATTATATATTAGTACAATAATAAATCAGTTTGACCATAACATTCCAACGTAAAATTAAAACTTGAGTTTGACCATTATAATGTTATTAGTGCTATTCGTTTGGTTGCCGCAGCTTTCTGCGTCTGCGGCTGCGGCAATCTCGTTTGATTGTTGTTCGTTTGGCAGACGCAGAAAGTTGACGCAGACACAGTTTTTAGACGCATACGCTATTTTTTTTCTGCGTGCGCCGCAGGCGCAGGAACCTGCGGCAACCAAACGAACAAACTTATTCAAATTATATTGTCGCTGCCTCAGCCGCAGACGCAGGAACCTGCGGCAACCAAACGAACAACCCTATTGTTTATCATTAATCTCTTTATTTTTAGTTAGTTCATAATGTTTTGTTCAAAAATCCTAAATACAATTAAGTATTTTCGATTTTAGCTCGTATAATTAACTTGTAGTACAAGAAATCATTTTTTCACTTCCTAAATTTTGGTTAGATTAAATTAATGTTTACTTTGATTAATTATTTAGTTAGATTAAATTTATGATAAAAAAAATATGAATAGGTCATTGTCTACATTATGTAGTTATATGCATTGTTTGTGTTTTATTTTTGTCATCTGGTATATATACAATAAATTTAACAAATATTTTAGAATTTACGAACTCTGCATATGTCTCTAGTGAGAGGAACTATTTGTCATTAGGCTACAAATGACATATAGATATATATATATATATATATATATATTTTATAATTTTATATTATTTAAACATATATATTGTTATCTGACGACTTCAAATATATTGGATTCTTTTATAGTTTGTTATATATTGTAAGGGCGATAACCAACTAAAATCTGGGAGAGATTCTAGCATTTTTGAAATGCATGCATATGTGGTGATATATTATCCATATATTACTCTTACCAAATATTTTTATTTGTTTATTAAAAAGATTTTTAATGGCACTATATGTAATTCTTTACAAAGGTTATTCTTTAAAATGTGCTTCTCAAATAATAATATAGAGATGAAAATGATGCAAATTTTAAGCAATCAATGGAAATCTAAATTAAGAGGATTTGATAAACCACTAAGAATATTATTTTCAAACTTTATTTTTGATAAATTTTTGGATCTTGATAAATACAAAAAATATTAATTCTTAAGCGTTCTCATACTAAATAAGAATCTTTGTATATATTTTTTTCCGTTATATCACAATCTCTTTAAATTTCATTGAACGGCCACACATCTAGTCTGGTATGGTAATCATATATATGATATATTGATTATCTTTATCTCGAGAAGGGATAACAAAAACATACATTTATATACATAAGGGCATGATTATTGGTAGGACAAGTTTAAGTGTCTTTAGTATTTTTTAATGATATTTTAAGACTAAGGACAAATTAAGGAGACAAAGACAAATGTGTAGAATATTGGTTGTTTTTTAACATTGTTTCTTAGTTAAAACAAAATTTCAAAAAAACCGAATCGAAACGGATATTTTCGGGTATTTTGGGTTCAAATCGTGATATTTTAAACGGATCCGAAACTTCAAAAATCGTAAATGAATATGTAACGGTTCCAAAAACTTAAAAAAAAAACGGATCTGAAACGGAAACGAAATGAATATTTTCGGGTATTTTGGGTTCGGATCAGGATATTTTAAACAGATCCGAAACGGATCCGAATCTTCAAAAATTGTAAATGAATATGTAACGGTTCCAAAAACTTTTTAAAAAACGGATCTGAAACGGAACCGAAAAGGATATTTTCGGGTATTTTGGGTTCGGATCAGGATATTTTAAATAGATCCGAAACGGATCCGAAACTTCAAAAATCGTAAATGAATATGTAACGGTTCCAAAAACCGAAATTCCAAAAAAACGGATTTGAAACCGAACCGAAACTGATCTAAAAATGAAATTGTTCAGACCAAAAAAAAAAACTCCACGTGGCTTGTTAAGGACAAACCAAAATTGTCCTTAATTAAGGACAATTTTGGTTTGTCCTTAATATTTTGTATTTTTTTTTAAATATAAAAAATGGCAAGCACGTCCACGAGGGACGCCGATAATCATGGCCTAAGTAGCAAGTTTCTTAAAAGATAAATTCGGTAAAAACGGTGGCCATTTTAGTTTTTTAATTATTCATAAAAAAGTGGAAGCTTTCCAATGCGGTGATTGACTAAAAAGTCAATTAATTTTTTATATTAGGAGATCTGAAATAATTCTTCGAAAATGTAATTTATTATAGATTAATAGATGCAAATTTATAGAAAATCATCAGCGAAAAAATTTGTCCGGTGAAAAATTGTGTTGTAATCGTTTCTCGAAGAAGAATTTGTAATCTCAATATTAATAATTGAGACAATGAAAAGATTACTCATAAAAGGAATCATAATTAAATATCACACGCAAGGAATAAATGGTAATGATGTATATGTATCTGGAAAATCTGACAGCGCTAATGATCTAACTACAACAACAATCCAATTTGCTCCTCTGTATTAGCCCCCACATATACTATTTAATAAGTATATCTTTAGAAACTAGTTTTATATATATTCTATCTGACAATTTTCTTCTATGTTCAAAAGAAAAAGACTATTATTATTCTATGTAATTTTTACAAGTAGAAGAACCAAGACAATTGTTAACTCCCCACTGTCAGAGAATAATTTTTGCTCCATTAAAATCTAAGTAAAAGACAATACACACGTTTTGATAGAAGTGGTTGATATATGATTGAAGATGTTTTTGATACAATGATACATAACATAAATGCATATTCGCTCGAGCATAGACAAACAGAAACATCGCAAGAAATGAACATAGCATTTTAAGAATCGAAATGATTCATCTACTCTTGAGCAGAAAGGACGCTAGGAGATGGATATCCGAATGCAGCTACGTTCCCAGGACGTGAGAAAACTACCTGCAATGTTGAATTACATAAAACAAAGAAGCATTGTTATGTTAATGGTCTCAATATAATGTACTAGTGTTTGTTTGTATGTTCAGAGGCGATCTTGAATCAAAGCATAGCAAGTAAAGATTTGCGGGTTTTTTTTTTGAAAAATATGTAAACAACTCTGTTTTCTCTCACCACATTGCAGCTTTTTAGAATTCATGATTGATTATGTGTGTCTTACCTGGTAATCTCCAAGGGTAAGAGTCTTGAAACCAGCTGCACAATAGTCGAAATAATATTCCCATGTCCTTATGAATTTTTCGTCGAATCCAAGATCCATGATTTCTCTGCACAAATTATAGTTCATTTTTTTGTATGAGCATAAGAGCATAATTATAGCTAAAAAACTCATAAAAGTTTTTACCAAATAAATAGTATTATTTTAATTACTATTTTTATTTTTTATTTATTTTTATTTCATTGGTCCAATTGAAAATCGACACCTGGATGAATGGGTTTTAAAAGAAGGAAGAAACGTTTTCTAAGTCTCTTTGTTTAGAACCGTATCTAGTTCTCTCTCTTCTTTTTTTGATTTTTTTATTATTTTTTTCTTTAGAAACTTAGCTAGTGCGATATTTATGCTCTAAAGTCGCAAAACATAGGATGATCTTACTTTTGTCTCTCCAAGAAGTTCTTCCTCCAACATCTTAATGTTTGATAGTAATGAATCCCAATGTTCTCAACGTTTTCGATGCTATATCATTTTCGGTGTTAGAGAGGTTGGAAAGGAAATACAGAGAACATAAAACTCTGGTAAAAGAAAAGATTTTACCATAGCCTAGAAGCAGATGACATGGCTGAAATAACTTTGGCTAAAGAAGGAATGCAACAACCAGGGAATATGTACTCTTTGACAAAATCGGAATTCAATCTGTACTCATTGTAACGCTCTTCTGGTATCGATATGAACTGTTCTTGTTATAGTGTTTTAAACATTAACAAAAGTTGTGAAAACATGAGACTGGAAAATACGTGCATAAGGGAAAGAAGCAAGTGTTACCTGCAGGACAAGAATGCCGTCTTGCGCAAGAGCAGCTTCACAATGACTGAAAAATGTCTCCATGAATTCGTGGCCAACGTGCTCTACCATCTCGCTGAAACATCAAAAACTGTTAGTAGATTCACAATATATAGATTACAGATTAAGATCAAGAGAAGGAGAAAGTTATTACCAAATTATAATTCTGTCATACTTTTTAGCATCAGATAGTTGGCGATAATCGCATAGCTCAAATGTAATAAGATCCTAGGGATTCAGAAGTTATGTCATTTAATCATAGCATTGAGAGAGCATAAAAAATCTAGAAATGGATGTATATCCGCAAACCTGGAGACCAACTTCTTTTGCTTTTGCTTCTGCATACTTAAGTTGTTCAATAGATAAAGTAATGCCAGTGTATTTGCATCCAGTTCTTCTCACAGCTTCTATGGCCAAAGTTCCCCATCCACATCCAAATTCTAAAACCTCATGGTTCTTCTCTATTTTTGCCTGAAATATACCATCTTTGATCGTTAATGAACATCTTCTTGTTAGAAATTAAGAATTTTCCCTTCAATAGATATTACCTTATCAATAAGAAGATATATTTTTCTCATTTGTGCGGTTTTCAGATCTTCATTGTTTGACTATAAACGTTTTAAATGGTGAAAGATTCAAGTCAGAGTCAGAGCACAAAAAAGTAAGAGTTGAGAAGATCTCATTGTCACCTTGAAAACCGCCGAGGAATAACTCATTGTATCATCCATGAATAAAGCAAAAAGCTCATTGCTCTACAAAATCACCAAAGGACAAAGCAAATCAAAAACACGAAAACATTATAAAGAATTATTCTTCTTAAGATAGAGAAAAAGATGTGGACATAAGACAATATTACAAGGTCATAGTGACGTGAAATGTTCCTTCGAGCTTGAGTTAAAGTGTTTTGCCTAAATATATGTTTTATAAAATGCTTTGCAGATGCTAAACCAGCAGTCAGAAACATCGGTGTCCACCAACCCCTACAAAAATTACAAAAAATAAGTGTGATGGGACAAGTGAAAGCTTCCATAATAACATATCTAAAAGTTTGAAACTTTATACCTTTTAGCAAGATTTGAGTTATGTGAGTTCAACTCTTTGTTAGCAATGAGAATCTGCAAGTTATTTTGATGAACGTCGATCAAAAATATTTTTAAATCAATCTCTACGCGCTCGTAAATTGTATGTACCATACCATGATCAGGTTCAAAAGTCCTGTCTCCTTATCAACAAACGAAAAATCTCCATTTATATAAGCATCAGCAAATCCTATATCTGCTTTTGTCATAACCCGTAGGGAAAAAAGTTAATCAAACTTTAATCTTGAGAGGAAACAATTTAAACTGATTAAAGTTACACACACACACACACACATATATATATATATATATATAGTTTTAATTTTCTTTTTGTATCCCTAAAAAACAATTCTTCAATAAAAATGTTTAATAAACCTAAAAATATAACCATTATCATAAAAAAAAAAATGTGACTAGGTATGTTACGCTAACCTTCCAATAAAATTGAGGACTGTGAATCTTGAGTACAGATTTCAAGTGACATCTTTGATCCTCCTTCCCTTCAAAAGTGAACACCGATCTTTCTTCTTCAAGTATTCTGTTAGGAAATAAATAATATAAGTAAATGTAAAAACTAAAGAAATATGAAGCTGTGCATTAGGATTGAGACGTACGTTACATAACCGGTTGATATGAAATGTCTCAAGAATCTAATGAAGAAAAATCGAGCTGACTTTTCGGTCAGAGACAAAACCATGTGTGTTGGGTTGCTTAGAGTAGTCGCCATATCTTTCCTTAACAGACCTTTGTGTGCAGCCTGAATTATGAATTGAGTGAATTGTAGAAATGATCAAAGGTACGTTATATTATAATACACATATATATATATGAGATCAGAGGAAGGTTAGATTGAACAACCTTACCATCAAACCGAAAACTTGAACCGTGGCAAGTTCTAGAAAGCAAGAGGAGTTTCATGCATTAGAGAGAGACAAAGAAGTGTTGTAGCTTGGTTGTAGTTTAGGATTTTGATTGTTACTTGTAATCATGCATAAAGACAAGTAACACGTGCATCTATGTAGATGTTTCTTTTGTTAAGATATCCTGATATCGTGATTACAAATAGCCATACCCTCCTAAAAGTCAAGAATTTTGTAGATATTTGAATCTTGATTCGGATTTATATTTTAGAAATAAAATAAATTCTAAAATTTAAAATATTATATATTTAGTTTTAAATATATTTTCTGAAAATAAATTATGCTAAGTTCTATATGTATTTATGTAAGGGAAAATATAATGAATAATCCAAAATCCTAAATTAATTAAATTTCATTTAGGATTTTACCATTTTATCCCGAATGAATTTTACCATTTTATCCCGACATTTTATTATTATTTTTTGTTCACAAGTGAATTTAAAAAAAAGAAAATAAAAGTCCACCAAGGATATTATTTTTTTTCACATCTAAAAATTTAATTAACCCTTCATTTATGATTATTCTCTTAATTCACCTTTTATGTAATATAATAAATATCCCTATATATTATTTGAAAGTACATTTTAATGAAATTTGCTTAGGTGTCAACCATATGTGAGATTTCAGGATTAATGTTATAATTTGACCGGTTGAAACAATTCTAATTTATTTTAATTTATTTTTATTTAATTCATCTTAAAATAATAGTTATAAACCATGAACTCAATGGATGGATGCGCAACAGAGTCCAGCGATCTCTCATTTACTGTTTGCTGACGACAGTCTATTTTTCTGCAAAGCGGTGGATACACAATGTCAAACTATTTTGGATGTTTTACAGGAATATGGGGCTGCATCTGGACAAGTGATAAATTTTGATAAATCTTCGATTATGTTTGGTAAGGATGTCCCTGACCAAACCAAAACTCTATTAAGGACAAGATTGGGTATCTCGACCGAAGGGGGCATGGGTAATTATCTAGGAATTCCAGAAAGTTTGGGTGGGCCAAAAAGCCAGATTTTTAATTTTGTTAAGGAAAGGTTAAGCGAAAGAGTTAATGGATGGTCTTCCAAATTTCTCTCAAAGGGAGGTAAGGAAATTCTGATTAAATCAGTTGCTCTGGCGCTTCCCAACTATGTCATGTCATGTTTCAAGCTTCCCCAAGGTTTGATATCACAGTTATCGTCTGCGATTGCAAATTTTTGGTGGAGTTCTAATGGATGTAACCGCGGTTTCCATTGGGTTGCATGGGACAAATTATGCATCCCAAAAGAGGCAGGAGGCT
>OVAN01006622.1:0-20993 GCA_900406275.1 Anastatica hierochuntica
TTTGGAGGTGTCACAAGGACGACTCCATCAGATTCACCTGCTTCCGGAATCGCCACTTTACCTCTTGAACTACAATTATAAAGGCGGGGGTCAATCGTAATTGAAAGTTGAACTACCAGGCTGTACATCAAAATTTGAGTTAATGGGCACATTATCATTATCCTCCTCTCCACTGCATTCATTTAACACCAAGTCATTCCAATAGTCATAATCATAATCACCTTCGCTCTCATATGTGTCATCTGTACCCTCCTCCTCACTTGGTTCATATGAGAAATCCTCACTTCCGTCCTCTTCATTACCTTCATTTCCTTCCTTCTCCTCATCTTCCTTCCCATCATCTCCCTCATCTTCCTTCTCATCATCTCCCTCATCTTCCTCATCTCCCTCATCTTCCTCATTCTAGACATGTCAATCTTGAAATCCAACTCCCCGTTTGCATACAGTATCCACCGACCCGCCATAACCACCACGAAAGTAGAACCTTGACACGAAAACGAAAGAATATCATGAATTCATACCTAAAGAACATAGGAAAAACAGGTGTACAGAGCCATTGTGGAAACTTACCTGCACGCCTTCCTTTCTTTTCTTCAAATTTTTCACATTTCTCTTCGAAATTCATCTCTGTCACTGATTTTAGGGTTCCTGGAGCGTTTCACTTTACCAACTTTCCCCTTTTATCGTGTCCACGAAAATTACTAATTAACCCTATTTATTTTCATTAATCGAGAGTTGGAAGACGTTATTTCCCGCCAAAACTTGAGTAAGAAACGAATTTGGATTTTTATGGGTCCTTTAATACCTTCAACATTACTCGGCCCGTTACAATTGGCCCATTAACTCAAAATTACCCAAAAACACAAACAATTTCGTTTAGATTTCATTTCCCGCCAAATCTCAAAATTACCCAAATATTTCTTTTAATGAAAATTACCCGCCAAAAATTCCCACGAAATTACTCGCTTTCTAAAACATTTTCTTGAACCAAATTTATGAACTCGACTAATACCAGATTAATGAGCACTAATTTTTATTAGGTGAATTAAAATTTATAGAATTTGGGTGGTCACTTTAATTAATGTGTTCTAATTAAGTAATTTTATGGGTATTTTTGTTCATGATTATTTCGTCAATATGTTGGTACATATTCACTCATACACTCAAATAAAATTACCTATAAAACTTGTATTTTGTATATATATAAAATAAAAGTGTATGTAATGTTTAATACCCAACATAAAAACTATAAATACAATGGAAATACATAATTTTTTGTCCATAAAAGTAGGGTAATATTCGATTTACCCACAAACTTGAAAAGGGTATAATGGTCAAAAAAAGTTTGGAGAGAAAAATTATCTACTTTTCTAATAAAAAATTGGAGTTACCTATTTCTATAATAAAAACTTAAAAAGTACCTAGTTTCTTAAGACACTCTTTACATATTGATAACATATTTAAGTTGAAGAGAAGCTTCACTTCCAAAAGTCTAAATACTAGATGATTAATATAACCGACTCCAAGAGTTTCTAAGTCGATTCAGAAAAATCAAAGATAAAGAAGCACATTTCTCACTTCGAGATGCATTAATTGATCATTTATGGGAAACATATAGTAATATTGATGGTGAGATAATGTTTACTTTGTTTTATTGATTTTTATACTGTCTTTTTGTAATAAATTATTTAGTTTAAATAATATTGCAATTTTATTAAAAAAATTACAAAAGTTATAATGAATAGGTTAATTCTCAACATTTATATGTTAAAAGTGTTAGTTGTTAAACTAAATAGAATATTCCTTTTTAGAGATAGAAATAGAAAAATACACCGGAGAGAAACTCACCTCTATTATAGAGTTCCTCTATTATAGAGGAAAAAAAAAGGGAATACATTGGAGATGGTCTTAGCTTCACTTGTACTTTATTCTTCGTAGGTTTTCCAAGGAAATGGGATAAGGTACTTTTGGCTTGTGTTACACGTGGTGTTGGAGATGGATCCATGTCTTCTTCCTCAGAGTCTTGGGTAGCCTCATACGTTTCCACATTTTCTTCCTCCAAAGTCATGGCTGCATTATCAAGCTCTTTCCACTCATTAATTTCATCTTAGTATAATACTATTTCGTTGGATTTAACTCAGTTTATGCTGGAATAAAACTGAATGGTTTCTTTAGAAAACTTTGAATATTGATGATTTAAAAATCGAGTTGCTTCACATGAGAAGAGAGTGAACCAAATTTGTTTGGACGTCTTCTTGTTGTTTTATATCATCTCCCCCACCACTTTATTCATCATAAACTCAAGTTCAATATGTTGATCTTCTCTAAGATCGAAATAGGGATCGTTACCTATAATGTGATCTATAGACACAACATTGAGACGCCTTCACATACAGTTATTGAGATTTGAAATAGGCTTCGTGAGGAAGGTTTTGTTGAGTGAAAACCCTTTCTTAAGGGTGAGACCTTTGATAGAAATGCTTGGGTTACCCAAATTAATATTTTTGCCTCTTATGAAATTAATCACTTGTTCTTCATATGGAAAACCAGAAAAATATCCTAGGTGTGAATTATAAGTACCCTCTAAAATGTCTTCAAAAGCTTTTAATGGTCGTGGCTTCTCGTTATAATAAGAGAAATTCGTAGCTTTCATCTCTCAAATTCATGTAGAAGTGGATTCGTTATCAATAACCTTGATAATTTCTTCGTACCTCGGTATGCTCTTGCTACAATGATAACGCTATTATTTTACCACTTTTTTTTTAGATCTTAGTATGTTTTATTTATTTTTTAATGTAATTCTCAACGATTAAAAATATTTCTCTTCTATTTGTAGTATTTCAAGTAATTTCAGGTCAACCAATGACATTTGGAGCTTTGTAGAGCTAGTTGGAGCAAAGTGAGTTTCTGAACAGTTTTCGAGCATCCAAATATCATCCGAGATCAAGGCCTTGCTCTCATTCAATTTTGATGAAATTTGGACATGAGCTATAGAATTGAACTATCGTTCAGATCAAGGTGGTCTCGCATCATTTGTAGCTGTGGACAAAGACTTACACTAATGTTACTGAAGACTGGTCCACCTGTCTCGCATATGAAGAATGCGTAGAAAGACCAAAAAAGGAAGACCATTTGGGTTTCGAACACAACATTTTCCAGACTCAAACGGATCTATTCCCAGCCTTTTCATGCCCAAGAACTCAACTCAAAACCTCTTTACACGAAGCCCAACATTAAGAGGCCTTTAGGCCCGGTTCACACTTTTGACCTAATGAGGAAATTTACTATAAGTAGTTGCTTTAAGGTTTTTTTTAAAGGCAGGGACAACACCCTTAGGGGTCGTGCCCCTTGTAGCCTCCTAAGGACCCATCTCATCTCAATACATCCATATTTCTTCCATCGTTTGGTTTTATCTATCCTTGTTTCTTTATTTGATATGAATGCTTGCTGCCATGATTGATTTCGTATTTACATGTTTTTAATCTATTAGTTTTCATGTTAGATAGTAGATTACAAACGGTCAATGAGTTTGCTTGAATAGGATTACTAGTCGATTAGGTTTTATCAATAACGTTATCATCTTTGCTTGTATGTTAATGTTGTTTACATATGAAGTTGGTTTGAGAATAGATCTATAGTGGTTTGCATTCCAAAAGCTTGACTTACCACTGAATCTAGTATTTGATGAGCCTTTCTAAGTAGGCAACGAAAGTTGATCGACTTAGAATCGTGAACAATCAGTCTTGATCATTTTAATGCATGTTTATTATTTTTTGGTCGTACGAAAGTCGAAGTCCCTAGATAATACGCATAGAATCCCGAACCTCAAAAGTGGAGAGGATCTACCTTAGTGGCTGTATTCTAGACCGAATCATTATGCCCATAATCATTTTTAACTCTCACATGTTTACTTTAATTTTCTGCTATTTGATGCATATATTTTCATTGATCTATCTTCTGTACATTAGCATATAGAGTAGGTTTATTTGCATCCA
Organism: Anastatica hierochuntica; assembly: GCA_900406275.1. NCBI lineage: Eukaryota > Viridiplantae > Streptophyta > Magnoliopsida > Brassicales > Brassicaceae > Anastatica > Anastatica hierochuntica. The sequence continues at coordinate 3,996 of OVAN01006622.1, forward strand.
TAAAACCAAAAAAAAACCAAATAAAAACAGTGACAACACCCTTGCATATCTTGTTCTTAGCGTAGTCCAAAATCATATAGGTTCTATGTCTGACTGCTAGTCCCTGTGGATTTGATCTCTAAGTATTACTGCAGACGTTGTACACTTTCAACTAGGTTTTCAGTGGGGTAAAACTTGACCCAACATCAAGTTTTTGGCGCTGTTGTCGGGGATTAGTTATGTTTACCTTAGAACTTGGATCTAGGATTAGGTCTAGGATAAATTTTCTCTCTTCCCCATACACTGCAAATTTCGATTTGTCGGTAAAAGTTATGTTTTCTTGTAAAAATTTCGGTTTGCTTTTTCTTCTAACTTGTTTTAATTCTTTTAGGGTTTAACACATAGGATTTATATTAACTTACTAATAATATTTTGCTCCCTTTTTCCTTGTAGATAATAACACTTGGGATTATCCATTACTTACTAGGAATATGATTTTTCTATCCTACTATCCTATTTAATTGCTAGGAACCAAAGCCTAAATTTCGAAACCCTAAACCGTAATCCTCAATCACTTGAATTCATGGAGGATACTCAGTATTATCCTCATGCCTATCAGCCTGAGAGAGACTATGCTAAGCCAAGAGGTCAACCTCAAGGAGAACGTGATTGGAGGAAAAGTACAAGCCACGAAGCAACACAAGAAGGCTGGTGTCTTAACTCCATACCTTTGGAGAACTCACCTAAACCCCAGAAAAGAAGATCTATGCTTCAAAACCATGAAGGGAGATCCCTTAATCGAAATCTCCAAAGTTCTCTTCCCCATGAGCAACTATGATATCTTCTACGACTTTTCACTCCAAGGTCAGAGGTTTCACGGTCCTTAGCGCATCCTCCACGTCCATACACACCCCTAAATTCTATGGAGTTCAAAGTCGAGCGCCTCACAGAGCAACTTCTCGAGATTTAGGGCGATATGGAGCAGAAAATCTATATTACAATAGAAAATCAGTATTTCTCCCTGAAGGGAGAATTGAGAAGCTTGAACTCTCAACTCAAGGCCTAAACATGAGTCTAAGTCACATAGGAGTCATTGTCCAAGAGCTATTCTACACTCGTTCCCAACGAAATTCCACATAAGCTCAAGGAGAAGCTGAAAATCGCCTTGAAGAAAGCAAGAACGTGAAATCTATGGACAAAAGACTTATATTTTTGGTTAAGGATGTGAAAGCTAAGCAAAGGAACTGTTCTTCGTACTTAAGAGTCTTAAATCTTAGGATCAAAAGGTTCAAGGAAGAACATGATGAAAAGATTAAAAAGTTAGAAGGCAGTTTGGAAGAATTGGTGTCTAGTGCCAATGGAACGAACAAGAGCATGGAAGACGACCATCATGATGAAAAAGAAAGCATGGGAAGAATAGACAAAAAAAAACCTCTGAGATTCGTGATATTAAGATCAATCTTGATCTCTTAAGATGTCATCTCAAAGACATTGAGAAGAAACTAGTGAAGAATGAAGAAAATTCCACTAATTTTGTCACTAAGGCTAATAACTTGAAGGGAGATATCCTAGCTTTTGATTTTCAGCCTTTGGACAATCAAAACTCGCCCCAAGGAGGGGAATCTCGCACGCCCTTTAAGAGGACAACAAGGATCCGAGCCACTCAACTGAAAACTAGGCCTCAGTTTGAGCATAAAAATGACAATGTCTACTTGGGATCAAGAGGAGGAAGTGCCTTCGTTCCAAGAGAGAATTTGAAAAAATTTCTCAAGACATCTCATGAGCTACCTGCTGCTATTACATTTGGAAGAGCATGGACTACTCAAAGGGAGTTCAGAAGATGTTTTGAAAACAATCTTAAGGACTTGGAAAGAATAGAAGGATTGTTCAATCAAGCCATTGATCCTAACATGCACTTTAGCACTCTCTAGATTTTGGAAGACCCATGAATCTTCCAAATCAAGTTTTCCATCAACGAAAAAGTTTTTGAAAATGCTTTATGCGATTGTGGAGCTGGAGTGAACCTCATGCCATCACTTACTGATGCACGACATGGTTTCACAAACTTCGGGCCTTCGGAGATGTGTATCTTCTTCGCTGATGGATCAATAAAAAGAAATGTAGGATCATTACGTTGTATCCTAATAAAAATTAATAATGATCTTGTGCCTACTGACTTTCAAGTTGTTGAAGTAGTGACGAAGCATTCATTAAGCTTAATACTTGGAAGAAGCTTTCTTGCTACCGTAGGGGCTCTCATGGACTGGCCAAATGAAAGAATGCACTTCATTCATGTTGATAAGGACCTTTAATACAAGATAACACCTCATGAATATTCAGCAATGGAGATTAGGTGTCCTCAACCGATTCGAATGGTTGCATTGGAAGTAGAAGCGCAAGGATGAGAAGAGATTTCATCTCAAGGATTTACAACAAGAGGATGGAGATTTAACTCTCTAATGATGCTCCCTCACTTCTAAAATTTCTCATGAGTTGAACTAATTAACTTTAAACAAGCGCTTTATGGAAGGCAACCCATACGTTTTTTTCTGTAAGTTTTATTTGATTTTGATTTTTAGACTTTGATCTTAGGAAAAAATTGTTTAATTTGGTGTTATAAGTTTTAGTAAATGTTTTTAAAGTTTTAATAGTTTTTTTTCGTAGGAATCTACTTTGAAAGGGAAGAAAAATGGAGAAAAATCAATCTGAACATGTTATGGACGTTCAGCCGTAAAACTGGATCTTGTGAAGAACAAAGCACCGATCAGTCATAGGTAAACCACCAGCTGGCCCCAGTAAGCACCCAACATCGGTCCAGGTAGCCCCACGACCCGCCGCCGCCCAATACCAAGCCCCCGAACGGTGTCAAGGGCATTATGCCCAAAACGCCCGAGGCATTTCCTCCCCGAACCGGTCGCATGCCCTGAGGAGTCCAACTCCGGTCCTCAGCCTTTCGCCACCCTGTCCCAGCCCTTCTCAAGCCTTAAGCCATACCGACCCTCCATTTCCACGCACCGACCATCCCGTTCCCCACTCGGACATGCTTTTGGCCGAGAAAAATAATGCCAAACATCCAATTTTCACATTTTCTTGGTCGGACTAGGCATAAGCTCAAACTTTTCAAGGTAACCAAGTCAGTTAACATATATGTACCATTTTATGGTCATTTTCAGGATTGTAACCTCAAAAACACAAGGATACACGTTTGAAGCTACAAGGAGCCTAATCCGAGCAATTTCTTGCATCTTAGTCATTTTATTGTCGCCAAGCACGGAATCAACCAAGTTTCTTCCAGCACCACATAGAGGATCTAAGGGACATGTAAAGAGCCCCTAAAATACCTTAACACAAAGGCGAGCCTATGGAGAAAAAATTTCAAGAATTTGGACTCCAAAGGAACTCCGAGAAAAAAACTTCAGTTTCAATTCATGCCAATGAGTATTGTGTTCATATTTTGAAATTATGAGTGATCCAGTGAAGGCAGAGCTATTATTCATCCATATTCAAAGGCTCAAAAATGTGATAAAAAGAACAAAGACCACAAACGGCGCATCTAAAGAGCAATCTAAGCCAAACGAAGTTCCACGCAAGTTGAACATCTTTAAATAACTTCAGATAAATTGTGAGAAAGAGGCTGGCAGAGATCTTCATCGAATTTTGGCTCAGCAAGACACAAAACTAACGAATTTGGTTTCTCTGTAACTCTCGTTTCTCAAGAAAAACCAACCTTGGAATGATCAGAATCGCACCAGCCCAGTTTCTCATCCAGATGAGCCAAACTGAGCATTTCAAAGACTCCAACACCGTCCATAACAATATTTATATGAGTTTTCAGCAGTAGGACTTGGTTCAACTCCTAGATAAGAGTTTCAGAGAAACCAAAATTGTCAGTTTGTGTCTCGTTGAGCCAAAAGTCGATGAAGATCTCTACTAGTCTCTTATTCACGTTTTTTTAAGGTATTTAATGATGTTCAATTAGCGTGGAAGGTTTTTTTTGGCATAGATTGCTCTTTAGATTCTCCGATTGTGGTCTTTGTTCTTTTGATCATATTTTGGAGCCTTGCAATGTGGATTAGGAATGGCTCTGCCTTGAATGGATCACTCATAGCTTGAAAATAATCCTCATTCTAAACATAATACTCCTTGGCATGAATTAAAACTAAATTTCTTTCTCAGAGTTCCTTTGAAATCCAAATTCTCGCAATTCTTGCTCCATAGGCTCACCTTTGTGTTTAATGGTCTTCGAGAGGGTTTTAAAGTTTTAAAAGGTACCTTAGATCTTCTGTGAGGTTCTGGAAAAAAATTGGTTTATTCCATACTTGGTGGCAATAAAATGACTAAGATGCAAAAATTTGCTCGGTTTAGGCTCCTTGTATCTTCAAGTGTGTATCCCTGTGTTCTTGAGGTTTCAATCCTGAAAATCACAAAAAATGGTGTATATATATATATATATATGCTAAGCTTACTCGATTACCTTGAAAGATTTGAGCTTATGCGTAATTCGGCCAAAAAATTTGGTAAAATTGGACGTTTGGCATTGTTTTTCTCGGTCAAAAGCATGTCCAGATGTGGAAGGGGTTGGTCAGGATGTGGAAATGGATGGTCGGGATGGGTTAAGGCTAGGGAAGGGCTAGGACTGGGTGGCGAAAGGCTAAGGACTGGTGTTGGACGTCTCAGAGCATGCGACCAGTCGTGGAGGATATGTGACTTGGCTGTGTGCGGCAAAACGACCATGACACCGATCGGGGGCATGGTCTTAGGTGGTGGCCTGTTGTGGGTGTCTCTTGACCAGTACTGCGTGCTTCTTGCGACCGGGTGATGGGTTCCCTAAGACTGGTCGGTGCTTTGTTCTTGGAGAGATCCAGTACCACAACTTAAACGTCCAGAACATGTCTGAGTTGAATTTTCTCTCTTTTTCTTCCTTTCCAAAGTAGATTCCAACGAAAAACAAAGTATTTAAATCTTAAAAATAATTATTAGAACTTATAACTCCAAATTAAAAAACTTATTCCTAAGATCAAAGTCTAAAAATCAAAATCAAATAAAACATAAAGAAATAAAACGTACGACTTGCCTCCCATAAGCGCTTGTTTAAAGTTAATTAGCTCAAATCCTGGATAACTTTAGACATGAGGAAGCCTCAGTGGAGAGATAAATCTCCATCTTAATGTTGTAGATCCTTGAGATGAATCCTCCTCTCATCCTTGTGCTTATACTTCCAATGCATCCGTTCGGATGGTTGAGGGCATCTAACCTCCATTGTTGGATATCCGTGAGGTGTTAACTTGTAGTAAAGGTTCTTATCAACATGAATAAAGTGCATTCTTCAATTTTGTCAGTCCATGAAAGCTACTACGGTTGCAAGAAAGCTTCTTCCAAGTATTAAACTTGACGAATACTTCTCCGCTACTTCAACAACCTGAAAGTCAGTAGGTGCAAGATCATTATTCATTCTTATTAGGATATTATGTAATGATCCTACAGGTCTTTTTGTTGATCCATCAGCAAAGATGATACACATCTCCGAAGCCCCAAAGTTTGTGAAACCAAGCTGCGTAGCCATAGGTGATGGCATTAAGTTCACTCCAGCTCCGGAGTTGCATAGAACGTTTTTGAAAACTTTTTTGTTGATTGAACACTTTATTAGGAAGAGTCCTGGGTCTTCCAAAATCTGCAGAGTGCTAAAGCGCCTGTTAAGATCTCTAGCTTGATTGAACAATCCTTCTATTCTTTCCAAGTTCTGAAGATTGTTTTCAAAACATCTTCTGAACTCCCTTTTAGTAGCCCATGCTCTTTCAAATTTAATAGCAGCATGTAGCTCACGAGATATATTGAGAAATTCTTTTCAAGTCTCTTTTTAAATGAAGGCACTTGCTCCTCTTGATCCCATGTAGACATTTTCATTTTTGTGCTCAAACCGAGGCTTAAATTTCGGTTGAGTGGCTCAGATTCTTGTTGTCCTCTTAAAGGCCGTGCATGATCCTACTCCTTGGGGAGAGTTTTGATTGTCCAAAGGCTTGAAATCAAAAGCTAGGACCTCTCCTTTCAGGTCATTAGGTTTAATGACAAATAGAGTGGAGTTTTCTTCATTCTCCAAAACTTTATTCTTAATGTATTTGAGATGAAAGTTTAGGAGATCAAGATTGATCTTGGTATTAGGAATCTCAGGGGTTTCGTGGTCTATTCTTCCCATACTTTTCTTTTCGTCTTGCTGGTCATCTTCCATCTTCTTGTTTGTTCCATTGGCACTAGACACCGATTCTTCCAAACTATCTTCCAGCTTTTTAATCCTTTCATAATGTTCTTCCTTGAACCTTTTGATCCTAAGATTTAAGACTCTTAATTTTGAAGAACAACTCCTTTGCGTATCTTTCACGTCCTGAGCCAAAGACTTAAGTCTTTTTTCCATAGATTTCACGTTTCTGCTTTCATCAAGGCAATTTTCAGCTTCTCCTTAGGTTTCTGTGTAATTTGGTTGGGAATGAGTGTGGAATATCTCTTGAACAACATCTTCTATGTGAATTAAGCTCATGCTTAGGCCTTGAACAATGAGTTCAAGCTTCTCAATTCTCTCTTCAAGGGCGAAATACTGATTATCTATTGTATTATAGATTTTCTGCTCCATATCGCCTTGAATCTCGAGAAGTTGCTCTGTGAGGTGCTTGACTTCCACAGACTTTAGGGTCGTGTAGGGACTTGGAGGAAGGACCATGATACCTCTGTCCTTGGAGTGTTAGGTCGTGGGAGATATCGCAGTTGCTCATGGGGAAGAAAAATGTGGAGAATTCGGTTCAGGGATCTCCCTTCATGGTTTTGAAGCGTAGATATTCTTTTCTTGGGTTCATATGATTTTTCCAACAATATTGAGACATCATACCAGCCTCCTTGAGTGGATTCATGGCTTTTACTTTGCCTCGAATCACGTTCTCCTTGATGTTGACCTCTTGGCTCAGCATAACCTCTCTGTGCCTGATAGGCATGAGAATAATACTGAGTATCATCATGAATTCGACTGAATGAGGATTAGGGTAGCTAAATCCTTCAAATTTTTCATCCATGGTTGTTGAGAGGTTTAGGGTTTCGAGTTTCAGGCTCTGGTTCCTTGTATTTTCCGTGAAAAACACAAGAGAAACAATTAAATAGGTTAGTATGATGGAAAAATCATATTCCTAGTAGGAAAAGGATAATACAAAGTGTTATTATATACAAGAAAAAAGAGAGCACAAAATTATTAGTAAATTAATTTAAAATCTATTTGTTAAAACCTTAAAAGAATTGTAAATAATTTAGAAGAAAAAGCAAACCGATATTTTTACAAGAAAATCGAAATTTTTTTACAAATAAATCGAAATTTTTGCAGAATAAGAAAAAGAAAGAAAAGTTTGCCTAGACTTAATCCTAAATCTAAATTGTAAGATAAACATAACTAGTCCCTGGAAACGGCGCCAAAAACTTGATGTGGGGTCAAGTTTTACCCCAGTTAAAATTTAGCTGCAAGTGTACATCATCGCAGTAAAACTTAGGGATCGATTCCATAGGTACTAGCAGTTACACTTATAATCTATATGCAAAACATGCAAGGTTGTTGTCACTGTTTTTATTTGGTTTTAATGGTTTTATGGATGCAAATGAACGTGCTCTATATGCTAATATATACAGAGGATAAGTCAATAAAAAGATATGCATCAAAGAGCAGAAAGTTAAAGTAAACAAGCAGGAGTTAAAAACAACTAAGGCATAAAGTTTCGGTCTAGAACACAACCACTAAGGTAAAATCCTCTACACTTTCAAGGTTCGGGATTCTAAGCTTAGTATCAAAATGTCCTAGACTTTCGAATGGTCTTAAAATAGAAAAACATGCATTAAAAAAATCAAGACTGATTGTTCACGATTCTAAGTCGATCCACTTTTGTTGCCTACTTAGAAAGACTCATCAAATACTAGATCCAGCGGTAAGATAAACTTTTGGAATGCAAACCACTATAGATCTCTTAACAAACCAGCTTCGTATGTGAACATCATTAATGTGAGAGTAAATATGATACTATTATTGATAAAACCTAATCGATTAGTAATCCTATTCAAGTAAACTAATCGACACCTCGAAATCTACTGTTTAACATGCAAACTAATAGATTAAAAATATGTAAACACAAAATCAATCATGGCAACAAGCAAATCAGGGAGAAGGATATATAAAACCTAATGAGGAAAGAAATATCGATGTATTGAGATGAGATGGATCCTTAGGAGGCTACAAGGAGCACGACCCCAAAGGGTTTCATCCCTGCCTCTTAGGGAACTTATTAGATCTAAAACCTAAAAACTCTCTTAAAAAAGCTAAAAGCAACCACTTATAGTAAATTTTCTCATTAGGTCAAAAATGTGAAATCAGGCCTTTAAGGACTAATCTATACGGACGTGCGAAAGGAAGTTCATATAAATCATGAACTACTCATGAACCTTAAAATGCATGCTTGTCGCTTTCTAATTAACCATGAAAAAGTCGACTCTATTGGGTGTTAAAATATAGTTCCCGGAGCCTCGAAAGTAAAACGGATATAGATAATTTCTTGTATTCTAGATCTTAGCTTAAAGCCCCTAATCTGATTTCATTTTCTATAAAAGCCTCTTGAGTTTTTTTTTTGTTGGGAAAACAAAAAAGAGACAAAATAAAAAAATTCGATATCCACTATCTCATGCCTTGTACGAATATTCAAGGAGTTCTAACCCTCATGACCCTCAAAAAATCCCAACAAGAAAGTGTTTCAGCCCCATCGACCATGGAGAGACTTTGAAGCATCGAGATTTCACACCAATGGAGAGCATGATCAACGGCAAGGACCGAAGCCAAGATTGACCATTATGGTATTTTTTCTTGTCTAATTCCTATTGGATAATCATAATGAAGACAAATCACAAAGAGCAACGCCCTAAAGAGATAATCAGAGATTTAAAAACCAAAGTTTTCAACGTTTTTTACCATATGAGGCTCAACAACTAAACCAGTAACCAACCTCTTGCAAGCCACGTTTTATCGTTCTTCACCAAATCTATATAGCCCCTTGGAGTCTCTTGAATTCAAAGTTCAATTCCTCACAAAGAAATTTCTTGAAACTCATAGAAAATTGGAGAAAGATCAACATTACGATTGATAACCTGAGATTCAACCTCGGTGAGCGAATTGAGAAGCTTCAAGCTATGATAGCGCATAAAAAGTACGTTGTAGTGGTTTGTGATCAAATCCACAGAGACTAATAGTGGCATGAAGAATTTCAGATGAAACGCGAGCCAAAACAAAAAGGATGATTTGGTAGAGATGCAATAATTCGAAAATAAGAATGCAAACAAATGACAATGAATTGTAAATCAATCAAAGACAAGATGAACATTGGGTATTCTAAGGGAAATATTTCATTGTTGATTCAAATTATTGATCAGGGTACAAGTTTTAAACCGTCTTGAACTCAAACACTAATGTAGAATTGATTTACGTTCGTAGTACCAATTCCCTATGTATTAGAAACCTCGAGACTAACTTCTGTTGACTCTTGGATTCTAATCATGCATTCTAAACAGGTTTGATAGGTTCACAATTCACTTAAACATCAAATTCCATTGGCTTAAGATAAATTTCTCATTTAGTATTCATTAAGGCATTTAATCGAACATTTTCCAGGCTTTAAACAACCTAAAATTAGAAACTAAGTGATCAAGTTAATTTCAGCATTAAGAACAATCCTAGATGAAGATCCAATTGATTAAATCCCTACGCAAACAATTCTACGTCAACAATTCATGTAATCCCTATGTGAGAACCTTAAACCCAACAAACGAACTACTCGCTCATGATCAGAGAACAAACACAATTCAAATCAGAGAGAGACATGATTGTATTGAACAAAATAAAGAGTAAGGGCTAAAAAATCTTCTCAGATTCGAAGTACAAAAGATGATTCCTCTCCCAAGGGTTACAAATCTCTCTCTTAGCTCTCAAAGTCAGAAAAACAGAATATTCAAACTCAAAACACGTGTCTAGGTTTTTGTTATGAAATCTGGTTCTCAATAAGTTTCGTTTGGTTCTTCAAAATTGGTCTACGAAAATTGAGACAGGGATCGATCGATCCTGGACAAGGATCAATCGATCCCATCCTTCTGCTAGGTTATTTCTTCCCTTCAAAAATACTTCCTTCGATGCTTGAAATTCGTCCAAAATACGATCTTTCTACACATTCAAGCTCGATACCTCTAAAAACACTAAAGAACACAAATTCGATCCAAAGAGAGCCAAATACATACTAAAAACCATATTTCTCGACTAAAAACCGTCATAAAAACCTATAGAATGCTAACACATCTAATCCCCAGACTTGAATCTTTGCTTGTCCTCAAGTAAAGGAAACAAAGATTAAGCCTATGAAAAAAGAAGTTTGAAAACCGAATGGATCTTATGCTATCATTAGACCTTACTCTGCACTGCTTTCGCTAACCATATAGACTTAGGACAGTTAGAACATTCTCCCCATGAATCTCTGCATGACCTCCCAAGCTCATCCATACTCCACAATCTGAGCTTACAAACTCAGCATTCATGTTAATAACTCTCTACATTCATTCAAGATAAGCGTGAAACTTTTTCACCAAAGAACTCATAATCAGGAGATCAAGTTAGGTATTGAAGGCTTTTAGTGGTGAGGCTTAGAGTGTTTCAGGTATCAAATCTGAGCCAGGATGCAAAAAGTTATGCAAAATCGCAGGAGAGAAAGAGTATATTGATATCCATGGCCCTTAACTACCCAAGTACAATCCACCAAACAAAAGCAAATCAAATACGTGCAATCTTCAGGGTGCATTCAAACAACAAAATAATATGCAAATGCTAATTTCTAAACCAGATATAAAGAAAATTAATTTTTTACATACGAAAATCTGGTAGAAATTAGCAATACAATGACGTTTTTAATTTTTAAAACACCCGTACAACACAAAGAAATGCAACATATTCATCCAAACCTATAAAACACCTAACACCAAGAAATCAGACAGTCAGGATTGTGTTTAAATCACCTAATTTGTTCAATCCTACCTAAGTAATTAGAACGATTATGTCTACCCTATTCTCTCCATTTTCTTACACATGTGTGAATATAAGATCAAAAAGAAATGCATGGATATTCAAGGAGATAATGTAAAGGTGTGGTGTCAGAATAAAGATGAGTCTGGTCACTCAAGATTACCGAAAAGAATGGTAGAAACGTGGGGATGTAATCCTGAATAATGGGGTTTGATTTCCTGATTTCAAGTTCTTGTATCAAAGCAATTAAGTTCATTAGCAAGCCAGATAAATAAAGTTAATAACATTTTAGAAAAAGCCTGATTTCAAGAGATTTTTGGTGGGGAGGTTGGTCATGAGCTATTCCGGTTTGCTTGTGTTAAAAGCTTAAATGAAATGGTCAATGAGAATATAAATGAAGTGCAATGCGCAGAGATAATCGTCTGAAATCATCATAAAGCATAAATAATCCATAAAACAGACACTATAAAACATTAAAATGACTCAAACATGACACCAAAATAAAAAAGGAAAGCATAAGTAACCTCCCTAGACATATCTCACACCGTCTCGGTTTGAAATAAATCCAAGGAAGGGGAAAGAAGCAAATAACAAGAAAAATCCAAATAAAAATAAAACTAAAACAAAAATGAAAAGAAAAGGGAAAAAGAAACTACTTAGCTGCTCGGGAAGTGCTAGGCCTCTAATAAATGTCGCGACACATATTTTTTTCGGGACAAGGATCGATCGATCCTGGAATCGATCCCTGTCTTTTTGTTTGGGGGCATGTTTCCTACAACACTAAAGCAAGTAGGTTGCCTCCTACTCAGCGCTTGTTTAAAGTCTCGAGCCTGACTATAGAGCAGATGGATCAATCTAGAAAGGTCTTTGAACTCACTCCAAAGCAAGCTCCACAATCGAAAATCTTCAGCTCAAGGATGGTGCTCATCAATTTCTTCACAGCAGCTTTGCCCTTCCCTTTAAACTCTGGTGTGAGGATGGCCCTGACCTTGGAGAAAGGTTTGAATTCCCCTCTGCACTTCACTTTGTACTGAATAGCACTTCCATCGCATCCTTGAGGGATCAAGATTAACTCAAAATCCTCCTTAATTGCGTTCTCTTTCTGCTTTACCTTCTTTTTGGTTTTGAGTTTTCTCACAGTATAATGAACGTCTCCATCCAGGACGTCTTTGACGTCGTTCTTTTCAGAAATCTCCAATTTTTCTTTACTCAGTAAACCATGTACTTTTTCAATTCGTGATAAGGAAATATGAAACGAATCCTCGATTTAAGGTTCCGCCAAAGACTCCTCAATCGCATCAGTCAATGTATCCACCAATAATGTATGCCCATTAATGGTAGGCTTCTTTGTTGACTTCTCGAGGTTGAAATGCACATCCAGTTTCCCCAACTGTATATCAATTTGCCTATTCTGAACATCAATCATCGCTCTAGTAGTGGATAAGAATGGTCTACCCAAGATGATAAGATCCTTCGATTCTTCGTCGAGCTCCAAGACTACGAAATCAGTGTATACATAGCCTTTGCCAACACCAACAGGAATGTTATAGAGAACACCTACTGGCCTTCGAACTAATCTATCAGCAAGTATTAATGACATCTTTGTGGGTGTATAGTTCACCATATTTAGCCTCTGCGAGACAGATAACAACATCAAACTAACTGCAGAGCCCAAGTCATATAGACATCTCTCAAAGGTAAGAGATCCAATCCTGCAAGGCAAAAAAAGGACCTGGATCTTCGCGTTTCTCCGCTGCGATGTTTCGAAGAACTATGCTACACTCCTCGGTAAGAATTGATACACCTTGTTCTAAAGTCATGCGATATGAAAGAATCTCATTCATGTACCTCTTAAGAGAAGGTACCATCTTTACAGTTTCTACGAAAGGCAATCGCACATGTAATTCACCGACTAGATTCTTCAACTTCTCATACTCGCGTTCCTTAATCTTTTGACGGGGCCTAGAAAGATATGAAGGTTCGAAACATAAGGTGGGGGTTGTACATAGTCATCTTCAATCTTCAATTTTCAATTTTTTCAATTCATCGCGAAATTTTGATGAACCCTCATCAAGACAGGGATCGTCTGGGATTGATCAATCCCTGTCCTTTTATCCAGAGGTTTTAATGGCTAAGGATCGATCGATCCTAGTACAAAGATCAATCGATCCTTGTCCTTTTGTTTTGGATGAGTTTTTTTACGTCCTTTTCACTTCGCATTGTAATAGCATTGCAGTATTCCTTTCGATTTTTCTCCGGTTTGGTTGGAATGACACCTGGTGGAGCTTTGTTGCTCACAGAAGTCAGAGCAACCTATGTTTCCAGAATCTTCATTCGAATATTCATAGCCTCAAACTTCCAATTGAGATCACTATACATACTATCAACTTTCTGATTGATGTCAACAGTAAACTTGGTCTGATTTTCCAACACTTGTTGTAGAATTTTTTTCCGATCACTGTCTTCAAAAGATAAAGATGATGCTCCTTGGTTCTGATTTTGATAACCCGACTGATTGTTGTTCTTCAATCCTCTTGAACCAAACTGCTTCTATTGATAGCCACTGTTCCCGAAACCACTGCTTTGATTCCTGTTCTGAAATTTGGGTTGAATAGACTCTAATTCTGTTGTTATGGCTTGTATTTTAATTGGTTATGTTGGTTGAAACCTCTATTACCAGAGCTCCTTTGACATCCAATGTAATTCACATCTGCTTGTCCACCATTCAGCTCCTCATACATGAATACATGATACATCTGTCCCATTTTCTCTCCTCTTGAAGCACATGTGCATCATTATGTTCCCCAACAAACTATACTCCTTGCTACTCTCTTCCAATTAGCTCATCGAGCGGTTACTGTAGATCACCAATTCTCTTCGCATCTGATGATACAACCCCTCTACCGCGATCAAAATCGGATCTCCGATTATCTTGGCTATTCGTCATATTATTCACCAGCATGTAAGCTTCTTTTACAGTCTAGGTCATGAAATCACCATTGCTCGTGGTGTCCATAGCATTATGATATTTCTCCTCAACTCCATTGTAGAAAATGTTGAGGAGATTCCAATCTGAGAACCCATGATGAGGAAAATCATTGAGGTACTCCTTGAATTGTTCCCAACCTGCATGAAATGCCCAAGAAAGGCAGCCTTCGTAAAGAAATGCCCAAGAAAGGCAGCCTCAATTTCTTCCCATGTCTTCAAAGAGTCCGGCTCTAGACCATTTTACCATCTCATAGCCTTTTCATTTAGTGAGAAAATTAATAACTTGCATTTCAGAGCTTCAGCATGTACTCCGTTGTGCTGGGTAGTATTGCAGATGGCTTTAAATTTATCCAAGTGGTGCATTGGGTTCTTAGATGGCAACCTATGAAACTGATTTTGTTGCACCAAGCTAATGAGACCAGTCTTTATCTCAAAGCCTCTTCTTTCGATGGGATGAGGAAAATCCCAGCACGATTCGCATAGAATGCCTCACGAGTATCATACTGAGAAAGAGTCACCCTTTGTTGAGGTTGATTTGTGCATTGTTTCCCCACAGCTGCAACATTTTGCTGGCTAATTTTCTGAGCACCAGCATTAGCACCACCTCCAGTAGGTGGATCACCTCCTGGAAGGACTCCAAGAAAAAGAGGATTTTGATGAACTTGAAGGTTCTTCATGTTTTCACCCATGATTTCAGCGAACTCAAACTCTTGAATAACCTCCAACAGCTTCTCCTTCTTTTTCAGTCTCTATAGACTCCCAGGTTCCGGCTCAAAATCGAGAAGATTCGCGATTCCTTGGCTTCTAGTATAAGGTCTTTTCATGCACCTGAAAGTACAAAAACAAAGAAGAAAAAGAAGAGATTAAACAAAATAAAGAAAAATGCCTTAGGGACACAATGATCCTAACTTCTAAGACGACTTAATTGTCCCCGGCAATGGCGCAGAAACTTGATAGCTCAGGTTTTCACCCGAAAAAACACTGCAAGCGCACAGAAAGTACGTTGTAGTGGTTCGAGATAGAATTCACAGAGACCAAAGATAGCACCAAGAATTTCATCTCAAACGCGGGCTAAAGCGAAAATGATGATTTTGTAGAGATGCAATAATTCGAAAAGAAGGAAGCAAAGAAAGCAAACAAATGAAAACGGCTTGTAAGTCAATCAAAGAAGAGTTGGACATTGGGTATTCTGAGGCAAATATTTCATTATTGATTTAGATTATTGATCTGAGAACAAGTTTTAAATTGTCTTCAACTCAAACACTAATATAGAATTGATCTACTTCCGTCATATCAATTCCCTATGTATTAGATTCCTCGAGACTAACTTTCGTTGACTCTTGGATTCTAATCATGCATTCTTAACAGGTTTGATAAGTTTACAATTCACTTAAACATCAACTTTCATTGGCTTAAGATAAATTGCTCATGTAGGATTAATTCAGGCATTTAATTGAACACTTTCCCGGCTTTAAACAACCTAAAATCAGAAACTAAGTGCTCAAGTTAATATCAACATAAAGGACAATCCTAGATGAAGATCCAATTGATTAAATCCCTAATCAAACAATTCTATGTCAAAAATTCATGTAATCCCTATGTGAGAACCCTAAACCCAAAAAACGAACTACTCGCTCATGATCAGAGAACAAACACAAATCAAATAAGAGAGAGATATGATTGTATTGAACAAAATAAAGAGTAAGGGTTCAGAAATCTTCTCAGATTCATGGTACGAAAGATGATTCTTCTCCAAAAGGTTACAAATCTCTCTCTTAGCTCTCAAAGTCAGAAAACAACATAATCAAACTCAAAACACGAGTCTAGGTTTTTGTTATGAAATCTGGTTCTCGATAAGTTCAGTTTGGTTCTTCAAAATTGGTCTGCAAAAATCAAGACAGTGATCGATCGATCCTGGACAAGGATCAAACGATCCTTGTCCTTCTGCCAATATATTTCTTCTCTTTATAAATACTTCCTTCGATGTTTGAAATCCGTCCAAAATACGATCTTTCCGCACATTCAAGCTCGATACCTGTAAGAACACTAGAGCACACAAATCCGCTCCAAAGAGAGCCAAATACATACTAAAAATCATATTTCTCGACTAAAAAGTGTACTAAAAACCTATAAAATGATAATCTTTGAGGAGCGCTTAACCAACATAGAAGAGGCTGCCAAAGAACGATTTCCAACCTGTTTCCAAGATGATCATCAAATAAATAAGAGAATTAGACGAGGTGGTCAGAGAAAGAAGACTTGTTTCTCATGTGGATTGTGTGGAGAACATACAAAGTATTTGTTCTATGGACATTAAGACCCTTGATCTCAAGATAAATAGATTGAAAAACTAGCTTAATAGGAGGTACATGGTGTTGGGAGGAATTTCGGGTGAACTTACAACCAAAACTGATGCAAATCAAGCGGAAGATAGATGGTGTGACACGCAAGACGAAGAGGATGATGTAAAATGCAGACCATGACACTAATGAATTTTTTGAGTTGAGGCATAAGATTAATTGCATAAGGGCATATCTTTGAGATTTAAAACGTACCGAGAATATTACCAAGCTCACCCGTTTCAAAGATGCACCAAATGACCTACAAGGGAGTATTTCTTATGGATATTAACCCTTGGATAAAAATGCTTTTCCCTAAAGGATGAAGTATTATGACCTTTAAGCGGACAACATGAATCAAAGTTACTTAACATAGGAAGGCCTCAGATTGAACACGATAACTTATTTGTTAAGCCAAATGACCAATGAGCACCTCACACCATCACTATGTGGAAAATTTCTAGAGGATATTTAGTAACCCACTAGCTTTAATCACCTTCACTGAAGCATAGATGAATCCTAAAGACATTTGAAACTGTTTTAAAGATAGTATAGAAGACTTGTAGGTGATTTATGATGTATTCATATTTTATCGGTTTTTACTACGGTTTTCATACG
>OVAN01006623.1:0-20980 GCA_900406275.1 Anastatica hierochuntica
TTTCTAGCTTCGCTTTTACTTCTAGAATATTAAGAAAACCAAAACAAAACCTAACCCTTCTTATTTTCTTAGATTAGGCTTGAGTGTGTATTCCCAAAGCTTAGATCCATTTAGCTAGGTTTCCTCTTTGTGGTTCGACCCCCAAGTACTACGATGACATATCTGTGCACTTACGGATTGTGTTATTGATAGGAAACGGGCTTTTACAAATTTAAAGCTTCGTTCGCGGCGCTTTCTTGTTTTGCTTGAACAAATAGGCGCCCAATAGTTGTAAATGATAAATCGATTAGGAATCATTAAGAGCAAGACCATATAGTCACTAATAAATCTAGCAATAAACTCTCATTGGCTAGATTGAAGTATCAACTCTCCTTTTAAAACCTAAGATTAGCCATCCCTAACACCTATATTACAACCCATTCTAAGAAGATGTCAACACCCATTGATCCATTAAAATAGACTAGTCACACATACTAAAGAGAAAGAGAAGAGATGAAGAAATAGATAGAGATTTCATAGATAAAGTTGTGTTCTTGATTTCTTAATACAAATTAGAGAGAGAGACTCTTGATCTTAAAGATCAAGAGAAAAGACACCAAAAATCCAAACTTTGTCTTAAAAATATGTAGAAAAAGAGTTGATGTTATAAAATTAGGTCTAGGGGGTATTTATAGGTGAGGAGAATCCAATTTTCTCCTCAACAAGTGTTGTTGTCGCCCAAAGATGGGTTATTATCGACACCAGCACACTTTGGACAGGAGAGCTCTCAACTCAAGCTATTGTCGACCTAAACTGGGCTACTGTCGACCTTGAGGTCGACAGCTGCTCACTTTGACAGCTTGTGGCTTCTTCTTTCATCATTTCTTTGCCTCTTTTGATCCCATCTTCTCCCATTGCTTCTAGACTTTGAATTCCTTTGTTTCCTCATCATCTTAGCCTCTATAATCCATCATTCCAAACTCTTAAATCGATCACCTAATTTTGTACCTACAAATGCAAAAGAATGCAATGCAAAGACACAAATCCTAAATTGGACTCAACTTATACACATGATGGATTTTAACACCGAAATGCAATATTTACATCCTAAATGAAACCAAAACAAAGATGAAATGAGCTTTAGAATGCATAAAAACCTCTGCACATTAACTCCCCCGGACTTTTCCTTTGCTTGTCCTCAAGCAAACAACAACGACCAAACCCGGAAGCGAGGTTTGAAAATAAGAACAAATGCCAAAATATGTCTACAGAGACTTCCAATCCAACGTCCTAAAGAGTAGTAACATAATGCATGAATCATGAATACTTAATGTACTTCGTCATGCTCATCACAAGAACCAACTCTAGGAAACTAAGTTAAACATCCACATATCATCTTATCCACCAATCCCTTAACATTCAATTAAGCTAATGATATGTGGTCTTTACTTATGGGCAAGAAGTCTCATTCCACTTGGCTTGGAAACAAAAGGATGGATAATATTAAAAGTGTTTTATAGGAGGATTCACTTAAATATCAATGGTGGTTTCTCTCAAAAACAAGTAATGCAAGACATATGACAAAATCAAGGTAGTAGCCGAACAACTTGTGCATACAAAGCTATTGCTTTCACTAAGCTACTCAACCTGATTCCCATTTATTACCTACACTACTCGAATGTGTTTCCCTTCCTAAGTTTCTAGAGATAAAACCCCTTTTGCTCTTTCTTAGCATGATTGATCGATTTTTTCCAATGAGTCCAACAACTTCCTTTTTAATTTCCCAATAAATACTTAGAGATTCTTCTTTTCTTTCACTTAAGCTCTTTATCTTCTAGCATCTCTCTCATATATTCCTTTTTCATTTAGAGCCACTACCACTAAATCAATCCCCTTGATTCATTTTTCCTTTGAATCCTCAATAGTGACTCTCTTTTCTATCTAACTTTTGAGACTTATGCTAGAACTAGGCATGTTTTAGAATCTCTCACACTTCACTTCTTACACAACCTTTTTCTTTTTTATAATAACGATGTTGGCATCATTTCCACTTTAAGAACAATCCTCTCAAGTCTTTAACACTAAACATACCAAGATATATCCCAAACCCATGCATGAATCAAACAATCCCTTCCTAAAATCTATTTAACCTTAAAATGAGGCTAACTCTAAAGAAGCACTAGACTTTGTTGTTTAACTTCATTTTATACGATTTTTTGCCCATGTGTGCATTTTCCAAAAGAGGCCCCACATTCAAACAATTAGAAAGGTTTAAAAATATAGGTTTTGGGTTTTCAAGGTGGGGTAACTACTCATAAGAAAAGAATAGTCACTTGAGTTAAGAAGAATGGTAAAATAAGGTCAAAACATAACTCAAGTGTTTAGTGTTTTACCATAGAAGAGAACTTCATGACCAAAAGCAAGAAAAACTTAATTCAATTAGGTTCCTCTTAAATGGGATTGGCTTCAAACCTAATATACTTCAATTTTCGCAAAGAACTTTAAGAGGCCAATTCCAAGCATAGATTTTTCAAATTCCTAGATGGTTCAAGAATTATATTACTACTAATGAGGGCATTGAACTATAATCATAACTAAGTCTACATACAAGGCATGGTTCTCTATGCAAAACACAATCCTATATGCTTCTAACCACCTAGATATTCACATGAATGCATCTATATGAATTTCAAAAGCAAATGAAAATTTTCAAATTTTTTTTACAAAAGTTAGCTATATACAATGCATATTCACAATGTATGACTCAAGGATGATTAAAAGGAAACAAAACAAATAAAAATGCTCATTCGTACTAAGCCTCCGTTGGACTCAAATTTCACTATGTCGGTGAATTCTAAACCGTGAGAGTGACTTTTAAACAAGCGAGAAAAAACCGAAAATATGCAATGGTATAAAAAATGGATTGTAGGAGTACCTTTTGCACTCATATGCATGAGTGTTGAGTGGATGAGATGATTTGGACCAAAGGTTTGTAATCAGATCAAAGGCATAAAGTTTCTTTAGCCTTGATTCTTGATTTGAATGGTTCTCCTTTGGTACCTAAGCTTGAGAAAAAAGGATGAATTTGAAACAAGATCGTTTCAAGACATAACCATCATTTATTTTGATTGAAAATCCTAAACTTAAAGCATTGAAAATCAAAAGAAAGTATGTATAAAAGGATACTCATGAGATCGCCTCTCAAGTGCACTTATTTAAAGTCTTTAGCTTGACTTCGGGTATGAGATTAAGACTTCGGTAGTGTTGGCCAAGGAGTTTCTTTCGACTTCCATGGTGAATCATGTAACTAAATGAAAAGAATCTTCTTCATCAATGCATCAATCCATTCTTTGCCTTTCTCCTTCATCTCTTTGGTCATTATGACTTTAACCTTTGCAAAAGGTTTTGGGAAACCTTTGCACTTCATTTGATAATCACTTACTCTATTAACACATTTTGTTGGAGTTAAAGTTATAGTGGGAAAGTGAGTGGGGTTCAGAAGCACTTTCTTTTCATCAAGTTCCTTTGCGATACTTGGGATTGCACAAGAAAGTGTTGTCTTTGATGAAGAATCGATGAGCATGATAGGAGTTGAGCTTTTCTTCACATCTTTAGGCTTCTCATTCTTGGTCTTCTCACATGAGACCACATTTTCCTTAGCCTTGGCATCACATAAGGCATCTTGTCCAACTATCTCACTAGATGAGCAAGGTTTAATGGATTTCCCAGAATCACCGTTCTTGAAAAATCTATTTTGGCTCAAGAGTTTTTGCACTTTACATTTTGTCTTGTGTAAATCCACTACCCTTTTGGTCCATTATCATCATCAAAGTGTCAATCCTCTTTCTTTTGGTGATTATATCCTTTAAAACTTTGTTGACTACCTGTTGATCTTGACATCATTCCATAAACGGTATTGTAACCATGAGACCCCCATTCAATCCTTGATCTTCTTGTATTTGGCTTCAAGGATTTTTTTCTTGAAACGACCGGAAAATGGTAGGTTTAATTCATCAATGGGGATGTCGATATTGGTTGGTTCCTTCTTTTTCTCCCTTCGTTGATGTGGAGGAGCTACTACCTTTGTAGCTTTCTCTTGTTGATTTGGGCTCTCTTTTTGTTCTTTAGGAATTTCCTCTTCTTGGTTATCCTCTTGAAACTCTTCTTCCATAGAGACCTCTTCAACTTTCTCCTCATCCTCTTTAGTGTTATCCTCATGAGCCCTTGGTGGTAATTGCTTTCTACTTCTCAATGTGATGGCTTGACAAAACTCTGTAGGATTTACTTCACGCTTTCCGGGAAGTTTTCCTTCTTGAGATTCTAACTTAGAAGCTTGCTCTGCTAGCTTGTATTCCAAATCCTTCACATAAAAGGCAAGAGATTCATACCTTTCCGATAACTCCACATAATTCCCATGATTTTTGTGGTCTAAAACATCAAATCTATTATTTAATTCCCTCTTAATCTCTGCATTTCCAACCACAAGCTCTTTTATCAAGGAATGCATCTCTTCTACCGTAAAGTTGGTAGGTGTCCTTAAAGTAGTAGGTGTTGTCGGTGTCGTAGGAGTCCGTTTTCCTAGACTTTTTCTAGGCGGTGAACCTTGGGAAATCTCCCATAGTAGCTTTCATGAATAAAAATCATCTACTCTTGTTTCTTAAAGAAGCTTTCGTCTATCCTTAACTTCTTCTTCTTTGGCTTGAGGACCACATTTGCTATTTCATCAATCTTTGTGTTCAATTCCTCAAGGAGTTTATCCTCAATCTTGGGTGTAAAACCAAAGCTCTCATCTCCGACATAACTTTTAGCTAAATTTTTGATCAATTTCACTCCTTGAGCCGCGGTCAAGCTTACAGACTTTCCATTGCTTGCTGTATTCATAGCAAACCGAAAGTGTTGATGAACTCCCTTATGGTAAAGTCTTAGTAGACTTCCTTGAGTGAATCCATGGTGAGGAAAATTCCGCACATATCCATTAAACATTTGTCAAGCTTCACCGAGCATCTCTTCAATCCCTTTTCCGAAGTTAACAATGTTATTCAGAAAGTTTGTAGTCCTTCTATGCGAGTAGAATTGTCCAAGGAATCTCCTTTTGCATTGATCCCAAGTAGTTATAGAAGAACAAACCACAGTCTTCTCCCATTCTGAAGCCTTATCCCCTAATGAGAAAGAAAAGAGAGATAGCTTCACATAATCTCCAGGAATTCCTTGAATCTTAGTTGTATCGCATAGTCTTTCGAAGTTGTTAAGGTGTTCGATGGGGTTTTCCATGTCCAAACCAAAATATTTTGCGTTGCGGATCATTTTGATGAGGTTAGTGTTCATTTTGTGATGGGGCATATCTCCCGCTGGGGGTCTTATTTTTATCCTAGTGTTGCTCGTGATTGGTGTATCAAAGTCACCAATAGTCTCCTCATATGCTCTCATTCTACCAACTTCTTCTTGAATTTAGTGATTCATCATCCTTGCAACAAAGCACAAATAAAAAGAAAAATAAAATAGTTAAATAACTTGAAAAATAAAGCTTAGTCTCAAACTTAAATGAAATCCCAAAGAAAATCTTAAACTAGCAATCGTGCTTCCCAGCGACAGCGCCAAAAAATTTGTTGAGCGATTGTTTATGCAAACAAAAGACAACGAAACTTTAAAATTTATATGCTCGTTTCCTAACAATCACACAATCCGCAAGTGCACAGATATATTATTGTAGTACTTTGGGGTCAAACCACAAGGAGCAAACCTTAGCTAGACAATTTCAAACTTTAAGAATACACAACTGTTATTAAGCTAAGCAAATAAGGAAAGGGGGTTTTGGTTTTTTTTAATAAAAGGATGGTTAATTGAAATTGCAAATAAGGAAATCAAATCCAGGAAGCATAAATAGACAAGGAAAGTAAAGCATAAAAGTTAAGCATAAAGTAAAGCATAAGTAGAAACCAAAATAAACAAGCAAGTAAAGGCAATAAGATAAACATGGATCTTGGGAGATGGTCATTGATTTGATCTGATTAAGTAGCTAGGTAATAGTGTAACAAGAGAAATCAACAAGAATTCAACCTCACGACTATGGAATCAATGATTGAACTAATATCTATCTCATGGCTAAAAGTCATATTTGCAAGCTAACATATTTCACTCAACTCTCCCTTGTTGTGATCATTTAGCAAGCAATCATTAAGAATCATTCCACTTTATAACCAAACTTCCCAGCTATCAACTCTAGTTGGCATAGCTAAGTTTAGCATACTTTGGCTCTCCTAGACATTTCATCGAACACCTCTCGGGCGTGAAGTGTATACATGTCATGTTCTAGTTTTTATTCTAGATCTAGCATTAAGAACACCTAAACCGTGGAAATCTAAGTTCTATCTATCACAAAAGACCATTCCCTAACCACAAATCATCTCAAATCTACCATCCCCAAAATCCAAGAAAAGACTACTCACACATCATATGAGAAAAGAGAGAAGAGATGAGAAACATAAGCATGATTTAATAGATAAAAGATTTGAGATACAAAAATATAAAGAGAGACTCTTGATCTTAAAGATCAAGAGAATAAACTTAGAACATAATGAAAAGTCTTGGGAAGTTGATAAGATGAGAGAGATTTTTGTTCTTGGAGGCTAAGAGGGGATATTTATACTAAAAGGGGAAGAGAGGGTGGCCTAGAAACAATAAAACACGTCAAAGTGTGTTGCCGTCACCCTAAAGTGGGCTACTGTCGACCTTATGGTCACCGACAACTCACTTTGGGCAGCACAACTCCCAACTTGAGCAGTCGTCGACTTAAAGTGAGCTGTTGTCGACAGCTGCTCTCTTTGGCAGCTTGCAGCTTCTTCTTTCATCCTATTTTTTGCTCCTTTTGGTTACATATACTCCCATATCATTCTTCTTTCATCATTTGTTTGCTCCTATTTTTCACAAACATTATATACCCCTTCGTAACCTTAAAATCATATCTTTAAAATTTTTCCTTCGTTCTAGTGAGAATTTTAGCTTTTTCTTTTGATTTTGGGAAATTTTTAATACCAAGGGTCTCTCTTTATTGATTTTAAATTGAATCTTAAGATCCAAATCAATCGATCATTATGTTTATTCTTTCTTTCTCATTTTTTCTCTTTATAACTTGTGAGTAGTCTCTTTAAATGGATCTTAGGCCTTTTAAATTTGGCAAAATAATGGTGTTAGGGATGATTTATCTTTATTTTCCAATGGATTAGGAGGTCTTAATGTTTGATTTTAAAAAAATCTTGATGTGTATGCATTTCATGCCCGAAAGGTGTTCGATGAAATGTTTAGGAGAATTTAGTTCATGCTAAACTTAGATTAACCAATAAAAATTGATTCCTAGGGAATTTAGTGACTAGATGGACTTGTTCTTATTGAATCCTATTGATTTTGCAATTGAAACAATCAAAAGTTGAGTGATTGTACCATATAGGAATTGATTTATTATTATGAAAGAGAAGTAAGCTAAATTAATCTTTTTTGTCATGGAATCGTTTTATCATAGCTTGATCTTACACCACTATTGCCATAATTATACTCTCTTCACTTACCTTCACCCTTGATCCATCACTTTTCTTTGCTTTCCTTCTTGTTTTTGCATAATATTTTAGGAAAAAACTAGAATACTCGTGAAAATGACATAAATAACTAGAATAACACCAAAGATTTGAGAGTTAGTTTAGATTTTAAATTCCTAGAGTACCCTTCCAGCCACTTGATTTGAAAATCCTTATTATGAAAATGTCATTAATGAAATTCGCTGGAAAATTAAAAAAATTGGAAAAAAAGTCTGTAGATTGATAATTTTATGAAAATGAAAAATATTTATACAAATTTGTTTTTTGGAATCACAAATTTGTCTTTTGAACCACATATTTATTGACATTTATGAAGGCACTGCTTTATTGATCTGTCACAAAAGTTTTTTTTTGCACATTTTGTTCTTCTTATTGCTACAGAGTTTTAAATCTCTCACAGATTTTTCGCTGAAATATCAATCCAGATTTGTTTTACTTTACTACAAACTTAATTATTCATCATAGAGTTTTTGTTCAATAACTACATATTTGTTTGTCCACCACAGATATTTCATGACATATTTTTTTTTTGTTTGAAAGGTATTCTGAAAACGACAACACATATTTGTTTTTTGCTTAAAAAGTATGTAGTTAAGCTACAAATTTATTTTGAAAAAATTAATTACAAGATTGACATCATGTGGTGACGTATTTATTTTATGTGGCTACATATTTTAAAAAGACAACAAATTTATATTCTTATACTACATATTTTCTCTTGTGATGATGCCACCGATTTTTCTCTAACTAGAATAGCGCAAAAATTTGTTGACATCACTACAGATTTGTTTGTTTTTTGGTCACAAGTGAACTTTATTCAAAATTAACCAACTTCAACATGAAGTACAAGAGGGAATCACCCCTCGAGTTAAAGAATCCGCAAAATCATTATTTAAACGAGACCCATAATGAAATGAAATTGACTCAAAAGAACGAGCAACATTTCGAATATACCAGAGGATCTCTGAAAGATCATTATGAGATTCCCCTCGTTGCAAAAAGTGAACCAAGATCTTTGAACCAATGAAGAAACACATCATCATAAGACCTTGTGAGAAAGCCTCATTAATGGCTAGAAGACATGCCCAAACTTCAGCTTCAAAGGTAGAGTTAACATGCTCATGAACTACCGAGAAATGGCCCAACAATGTACCCGTACTAGAATGGAAATGAAATCCAACACCGTACAAGGTAGAGTTAAAGCTTGTTGCGCAAGTAACAAATGTTTACTCTCGAGAATTACCCTATGTAAAACATACCCTCATCGTATACTTCGCGAGAGAAAATCTAGCTATTCCGAAATTTCCAAAGGTACCACATTATCCAAGCCCTAAAGATTTTTTAATGTTATTGATTACATTGTTTTCCAAATTTGTTATATAGTCGCTACAAATTTTTTTTGTAAATTACTAAATTAAACAGATGAAAAAGTTGAAATTATGTAGCAAAAACTATCATCTTCGTACCTCTTATTTATTTTATAAATATATATAAGTCCACGTTAATACTTGTTTGATACAACTAACACTAGTAATGGCATCACTTGATGATTATAAATTATAATCAAATATCATGTAACTTTGGAGGTTATCTGAATAAGTGACATAACATTAAAAGTCATTAGCTTTTATGTGGATCATTATTGTTGTGTATAATGTTACAGATAAGTTAAATAGTTATTATTTAACCCATTACATTTATGTCTATGTCCAAATGTCTTTGGTTTATTAATTTGATTTTTAATTTTGAAAATCTTATAAGTCTAATATCATTATGATCAATTTGGCTCACCTCAACAAAAATGACAAAGTGGTTTCATACCACTTATTTAAAGTTAAGTTAGTAAAGATCAATTTTTTTTAAATTTCTTCGAGTTAGAATACAAAAATTATTATTTTTATTTACAAAAAAGACCACATACATAACTTAGCATAATGAAAAAATATGTGATAATTGCAAAAATAATTGTGTGCATCTAATCTACAATAATTGTAAATCAAAATTAAAATAATTAAATAAAAATACAGAAATAAAAATACAGAAATAAAAATAATTGTGCAAAAACAATAAAACACATATATAACAAATATAAAATAAATATTTAGAAACTGTAAAATAAATCTGCAACAACAATAAAAAAATGTAACAACAGTAAACTAAATCTGCAGTAACAGTAAAACAAATATGTAACAATTGTAAAAAATATGTAAATATTGTAAAACAAATTTGTAACTATTCTAAAACAAATATGTAGTTAAAGTAAAATAAATATGTAGTATCAGTAAAATAAATCTGTAGTAATAATTAAACAAATTTGTAGCAACTGTAAAATAAATCTGTGAACTCTTTACGAAGGGTTTTTTTTTTAATTTTCCACTTCGTCTTCTACCTTCAGCTTGCAAAAACTCTAGCCCCCACCTAAGATTTTTTCATCAAAATCTTCATTTTTGTCTCTTTTTTATCATCATAAATTGTAAATAAATCATATATAATCTTTTTTTGTATCAAAATGAAAAGAAAACAACTTTTCAAAGAAAATTGATCATAAACGAGAATCTCACCTTTTAAAACCAACAAAAATAGAAAAGTAGGTTACAGAGGAGATGAAGAAGAAGGCGGAGGCGAAGAGTGGTGGAGACGACGAAGGAAAAAAAAGATGGAAGAGACGGCGGAGGAGGCAATGGCGGAAACGATAGAGGAGAAGAGAGCGTTGAAGGTAATTTTATTTGGGATAATAAAATTAAAATTAAATTTGAGGAAAATTAAAAAGAATTATTATGAAAAAAAATCAAAATGACATTTTAGATAATATTTAGATAACTTAGGTTTAATGGTCATTTGACAAAAGATTAGAGTTAGTCTAGTAAGTGGATGTTTTTCAAGTAACAAACATGTTTTGTAGAGTTAGTTTAGGTAATTTTTTCATTATTTTATATGCTAGGTTTTTTTTCCTTGTTTTGCTTTCTAGTTTAATTTTGTTTGTCTTTTTTTATTTGTATTTTGGATTGCTTAGTAGATTTTTAGGAAACCAAAACCCCTTCTTGATTTGTTTGGATTAAGATATATCGTGCATTCTCAAAATTTGAATTTCTCTAGCTTAAGTAGCTTTTGTGAGTCGACCCTCAAGTACTAGAATCTTATTGGGATATATGTGTATATATATTTCTGTTAATGTTAGAGTATGTACATAAGGGTAATTTCATATATTAGCTTTTAGGTATCTTGATGTACATGTATATATTTCGGCTTATGTCAAGAGTAATACACAAGAGAGAAAACCTTTTTCTTATACGTTCTTAGGTTTTGACATGGTATCAGAGCATTTAGCTTGATTCGTGAAGCTAATGTTTGATCTTGTGATAGAGAGTGACCTTCGATTTTGTTCTCTATTAGAGATACTCTGTTTTTTGGTGATTTACAATACTCTGTTTTGAGGATATGATGACAGGAGTTGATGATCCAAAGGATACGACAATGAGCTCTACGACAAAGGAACAATTTTTTCCGAAAACTCGTGTTGAGGTACGAAGGAGAACAATATCTCCTTACGATATTTCTCCAAGTGATAACCCTAACCTTGTAATTTCACAACCATTGCTCAAATGATCAAATTATAATGAGTGGGCGACAAATCTAAAGACATCATTGAGGGCATGTAAGAAGTTTGGATTCGTGGATGGTACTCTTCCATGTCCGAGTGAGGATTCTGAAGATTATGAAGATTGGTGGATAAACAATGCCTTGGTTTTGTCTTGGATCAAACTTATAGTGGTAGAGGATCTGAGATCGACATTGTCCCAGCTTGAGCTCGCAAGTGAGTTGTGGAATCACATCAAGATTCGTTACTCTGTCAAGAATGGACAGAGAGTTCAGCGTCTCAATAGTGAGATTGCTATGTGCCGACAGCATGGTCTAAGCATTGAGGCGTACTACGCAAAGCTGATGAAGCTTTGGACTTCATTGTGACAATGGTTTGGAATTGCAGAAGGAAAGGGAGGAAGATAGACTACACGAGTTTCTCAAAGGATTGGACGATGCTTTGTATGGTACAGTTAAATCTAATTTACTATCACGTGATCCCTTTTCGAAGTTTGACGAGGCCTACAATACCTTGTTACAAGACGAAGATAGTAGGAGAACATCTCGGATCGTGGAAGAGAGACAACTAGATACGATGGCCTATGTTGTACAGACGGTTCTGTGTAATACACAGACTGGTGGTCCTCCTGTGCGTGATGAAAGAAGCTTTATGACCTGAGAGGAGAGAGCAAAGCTCGTGTGTTCTGCTTGCAAGCGCACATGACATGTTGCAGAAAATTGTTTCCGAAGCTTGGGATATCCAAGTTGGTGAAGAGATAAACCAAGGCCTCGTTTGAATTCAGGTCAAGGTCCTAGGTCGTCTCCTGGTTCGAGTCGACCTTTTGGTGGTGATGGAGCAAGAGCTAATGTGATTATGGCACCTTTGACGGCCACTACATCAGCTCATAACATCACAGCCAATGATCGAGTTGGTTTGAGTGGGTTGAGCGACGAACAATGGCGTACATTGGTCACTCTTCTCAATGAAAGAAAGGCACCTGCGAGTGAATCATTGGCTGGTATGTTTAATCTTAGATCTTGGATTTTTGATAGTGGAGCCACTAATCATATGACAGGTTCTTTGTGTTTCTTGACAAGTGTATGTGATATGGTTCCGTTGTCGGTTAAGCTACATGATGGACGTCTTACTATGGCTCGACAACATGTAACTATGATTTTAAGTTCAACACTTACATTTCGCAATGTGTTGTTTGTTGATTGATTAGATTGTCATTTGGTCTCTGTTTCATAGTTGAATCGAGACAACGCTTGTGTGTTTCAGATCACTGATAAACTTTGTGTGGTTCAGGACCGCATTACCAAGATGTTGATTGGAGT
Source organism: Anastatica hierochuntica (assembly GCA_900406275.1). NCBI lineage: Eukaryota > Viridiplantae > Streptophyta > Magnoliopsida > Brassicales > Brassicaceae > Anastatica > Anastatica hierochuntica. The sequence goes on from OVAN01006623.1 coordinate 12,486, forward strand.
GGCTGAGCATGTGCAAGGGATTTACTTTTTGCGAGGATTAGAGTTTGTTGGTTTTATTCAGTCGGTTCCAGACTATTCTTTGTTTACGATGGAAAGTGGTGATGATCTATTGCATGTTCTTGTTTATGTTGATGTTGATGATCTGTCATTGAGGATTTTAAAGCCTATTTAAGTCGATGCTTTCTTATGAAGGATTTGGGTATCTCGAAATATTCTCTTGGGATTGAATTGGCGCGAAGTTCTTCGGGAAATTATTTGTGTCAGAGAAAGTATGCATTAGATATTATCTTTGAGACGAGGATGCTTGGTGCTAAGCCTTCAGCATTTCCACTGGAGCAAAATCATAAACTGGCGTTCGAATAAGGGCCCTGATTATGTAGATGTCGTGGGGGTATAGAAGGCTTGTGGGTCACCTCATTTATCTCGCGGTAACTCGACCAGACCTCTCTTACTCGGTTTATATCTTATCTCAGTTTATGCAAAAACTGAAACAAGCACACTGGGATGCGGCTCTTTGAGTGGTTCGTTACCTGAAAGGAAATTCTGGTCAAGGTATTTTGCTTAAGGCACGAATTGAACTGACATCGGTGGCTTGGTGTGACTCAGATTGGGCTGATTGTCCTATTACTAGACGGTCTCTGACAGGTTGGTTTACTCAGCTTGGTGGTTCTCCAATTTCTTGGAAGACTAAGAAGCAACCGTGTGTTTCCTGTTCTTCGGCTGAGGCGGAATATCGTTCTATGTACTTCACACTTAAAGAGCTTATCTGGTTGAAGTCGATATTTGTTGATTTGGGAGTGGAGCATGTGGCTCTGATTTCTCTTTATTGTGACAACAAGGCGGTGGTTCATATAGCTGCAAACCCTGTTTTTCATGAGCGCACGAAGCATATTGAGAGAGATTGCCATTTTATTCAAGATGAGATTATTCGTGGAACCATTGCTACACGGTATGTTCCTACGAAGGCACAACTTGCAGACATCTTCACCAAGGCCTTGGGGAAGAGTGAGTTTGTTGAGTTTATCGTCAAGTTGCGTGTTTGTGGTCTGCACGCTCCAATTTAAGGGGGATTTTGAGATATATGTATGTATGTATGTATGTATGTATGTATGTATGTATGTATGTATGTATGTATGTATGTATGTATGTATGTATGTATGTATGTATGTATGTATGTATGTATGTATGTATGTATGTATGTATGTATGTATGTATGTATGTATGTATGTATGTATGTATGTATGTATGTATGTATGTATGTATGTATGTATGTATGTATGTATGTATGTATGTATGTATGTATGTATGTATGTATGTATGTATGTATGTATGTATGTATGTATGTATGTATGTATGTATGTATGTATGTATGTATGTATGTATGCATGCATGCATGCATGCATGCATGTATGTATGTATGTATGTTAATGTTAGAGTATGTACATAAGGGTAATTTCATATATTAGCTTTTAGATACTTTGATGTACATGTATATATTGCGGCTTATGCCAAGAGTAATACAGAGAAAACCTTTTTCTTATACGTTCTTAGGTTTTGACAAATCTCATAGTTGTGTACTTACTACGGAAAAATAGAACTTATAAACTTAAAACTTAAAACTTTGTCTCACAACACTATACATGGATCGTGTATCTATATAATAAAAGATGAAGGGAATCTCTTCCATGATGACACATCATTATTTGAGAGCAAATAAAAATTTGACACGTATCAATTAATTAAACATATAAATTAGTTAATACTTATTTTCTTTTAAAAATCTTTAAAACATAATAAACAAAACTAAATTAAATTTAAATTAATTTTGATAAAATAATATATTGAATAATATTAAGTTAAAAATTAAAATCAAAATTTTTCCTGCTTGATTTAATTATCACAGAATTACCAGTGATTACCAATCTCAGTGCAAATATCGAAAAACAAGTAATGTATCAAACTGAAAAAGATATACATAAAATTGAGAAAATTAAACTAAAAAGTCATAACATTTAAAAGTTATCGAAAATAACAAGTTGACCACGTATAAAGAGAAGTAGATGATGAAAATAGGAAAAACCAAACAAAACAGAAGATGAAATAAATGAAAGACATTTGAAAACAAAAGTTTACTATGGTAAATTAACAAAACTTAAATTATTGTAATACTGAAATATGGATAAATGAAAAGACATCAGAGAGCAAATAGATATTTGGAAAATAATGTATAGAAAAAATCAATCTCATGAAATTATTAATAGTTGAAAAATTAATCTAATAAATATTGTGTATAAATATTTTATTTAGAATATAAATGAAAAATTACGCGTTGTGCTGGTTCTCTCCTAGTTTTAAGGAAAACTTCATTCCAATTGGTCTAGTGTAAATAAACGAAAGAAGAAAAAACTGAGGTTCATTCTCGTGTCAACGTGTCACTACACCTTGTAACGACCTCTCTTCTCTAATTCTCTTCGTTTTATTTGATTCTCAAAACAAAGCACAATTTAGTTCTTATTTATAAAAGTTGCAGGAAATGGAGGTTTGAATTATTATTATACTTTTCACAAACATGAAACGCCCATATGAAAAACCTCGAGAGATAGGAAATGATCTACAAGTACCTTCTATCTATTTATTTTCCTTTTCATATACTTGTATTATCATCTCCATCCTCTGTCTGTCTCTGCAGTAATAAAAACACAACTGAGAATCCGGAAGATGCTGGTAAATAGAAGGAATAAAAGCGAGTGTCGAGAGAAATCGTCCCAAATCACAAGAAATGTTAGAGAAATTTACACATAGGGCATAATCATTCGAGAAAGGTAAAAACTAAAACATAAAATTATTTCAAAGATGCAATAACAAATTACACATAGAAATTAATAGGAAATAAGTAATTTCAGCGGTATTCGTGAAGCATATCAATAGGTAATCTGAAACAAAAAAAATGGATGCGAAATTAAAGTAATCTCATTTAAGGCCCTCCGAAGATGAAGAGGCGATAAGATAAACTAGGCAATGGCTGAAGAAGTTGAATAAGTTGTAACGAATCAAAGGATGTAATAGACGATATTCTATTTTATTTTATTTTCGAATCAAATTGCTCAGAATTTTCTCACGAATTCTTGCTTCAAATTTTTTATGGACACGTGGTAATCTTTGAGAAGATGACGTGATGGAAGAATAATATCTACTAGTATTTTGGTCCATGCTATGCATGGACAATAATTTTTTTTTGGTTAAAATAACACAAACATGCTTTACCAACAAAGCTAATTAACATTTCTAAATGGGCAATAGTTAGCTATATTTATTTTCAATATTTAAAATATGAAATATAGATCTTTTTTGAAATTAAAATGCATTCGTAATTTAATAGTGTTTTATTTATCAAAATTTATTGTAGTGTCAAATAAGCATCTTCTATACTTTAGTTCTCTATATTTGTAAAAGATAGTTTTATGATTTCAAACAAAATTAAACAATAAAATGAATATATATAATACTTAAAAAGATTCACAATAACAAAATCAAATAAGCTTGAGTAACCTTTTCAAAAACTTACTAAACTTCATATCAATTTCCTGTACATGGAGAGACAGAAATAACTTCATGGAAGGAAAATATAAATAACGAAGATTCATGGTCTAATTGCAATATTGGTTTCCTCGTAGGTTTTTCTTTGTCAGTCTGTTTTGGAATACCACATGAAATTAGAGCAATTAGTTATTTTATAAATCAAATGATATTTGGGTTAATCGACTATTTTTGTTGTTGTTGTAGAAATGCCACAGCTCATATAGTTATACGGTGTTTATATCTTGAGATAAACATGTCCGTAGTGATAATCTCAGATTTTTCAATGTCCTTATTGTAGGAGTTTAGACTTCATTATGGATTAAAACTAAGCAAATGACGAAAATGAGAGCAGTAGATATTTGAAAATGGATGAAGAAAGAGAAGATTTATCAACTCACATGTTCACATTTGCTTCGTCTACTGCAAGTATGAATAGTAACTGAAAAAGAACCGTTTCTATCCCACGATCTTCTGGCAATAGCACGAATTTAGATTTTTGAGGAAAAAATTTATAAATTGTGGAAAAAGAATCAATTAATAAAAACAAAAATAATTTAAAATTTTAAATGACACTTGTCATTCAGAGAATTCTCAAACGACTTCTGCTTTATATATATAAAGATTATAATTAGCACTAGGAGAAAATCTGTGCAATGCGCGGATCATCTTTCATATTTCATCGTTATAGATGAAATGAACGAGACAAAATGTTATAAAAAACTTCAATCTAACAATTACTTTTGCATTGTATTTTTATTTGTAATTTATTCACTACTAAATAAATATTTTACATTCATCAGTTTCATTTTAAAATAAATTAGATGTTATTTATTTATTTTTATTTAAATTTTAATCTTACAGTGATTAATAATAATATTTTTATTTACAAATATAAATTTTTAGTTACAGTTTTTTATAAAGTTCATCTATTTTGAATACTTAATGTGTTTATTTTGAATACTTTATGTGTTGGTTTTCTTTGTTTCCTCTACATTTTTATAGTTTTCCTTTTTATTGTTTAGGTGCATTGTTTTGTCTTTGTTATTTTTATGATTTTCATTTTTGATACTTTTCTCTATTTTAACGGTTTCTCGTATCAATTCCTTCTCTTGTTTTTTGTAATTTATATTTTGCTTCAAATGTTTGAAACACTCTTGACATATTTTGAATATTTTTGAAATGAATTATAGTGTAACTTTTTACTTCAAACTTTCTTAGTAATCGGTTATCTATTTTAAGTTTATGTTTCTTATCCACAAAGTTGTTTATTAATATTAAAAAAATAAATACAATATCTTTTAATTTTAGATAATTTACTTCTATTGATTGTTAGAAAATAATTTTGTAAAAGCAAGCGTCTTTTCGCTTATTATGCCTTATAAATTAAAAAGTAGATCACTTTTTATTATCATAAGGTTATGTTAAATTTATGGAGATGAAATAGGGAAAAATGCCAAAAAAAATCCCCAACTTTCAAATTTTGGCCAAAAAAATCCTCAACTTTTACTTAAGCCATTTTAATCCTCAATTTTTAAAATTAGGTCATTTAAATCCCAAAGTTTCGTTGACCAGACCAAAAAAAGTTCAACAAAAGTCAACCTTTAAATCAGATTTAACTTCCGTTAAATATGAAACGACGTCGTTTTGATAACTCTCAAAATGACGTCGTTTTATGTTAAATCGAAAATAAAAAAAAACTACTAGGCCAAGACTCAAACCACATACCTCAGGAATTACACAAACATGTTTTACCAACTAGGCTAGTTAACATTTTCATAAATTGTTTTCTCATACATCAATATATCTAGTTAGTTTTTCATTTCTATAAATTAGTTTATTAATTTTTAATAAATTAGTTAGTTTAATAGAATAATTTCATAATTAAGTAAATTAATTTAATAAATAAATAAATAAATTTGTTTTCAAAATTCAGTTATTCAAATTAATTTAATATTTAAACTAATTCTAAACTAATTTATTAATTAAATCATTAAACTAATTAATACTACTAAGTTTCAAACTAATTTTTATTTAATTATTTAATAAATTTATTTATTAATAACATATAGGGATATATAGTCTATTTACAATCTTTTTAGTTTTTTTTGTATTTTCAAAACACATTTATTTATTAAATTATTAAACTAATTAAAATTACTGAAAAGTAATATTTTATTTAACTAATTAATTTATTTTTTTATTAGTTTATTAAATTAACCGATTTATTAAAATATTGGGAAAATGTTAAAAATATCTCCATACAATTCGAGGCAAATTAGAATAATAATTTAATCAATTAATTATTTTAATAAATAAATTATTTTTAAAATTACAAAAAAAATAAAATAAAAAAGATTGGAAAAGTATATATGTTATTAATAAATTACTATATATACGTTATAAATTATTAAACTAATTATAATTATTAACTTCAAGATGATTTATTTAATTATTAGATTATTAAATTAATTTATTAAACCAAATAATTTATTAAATTATTAAACTAGTTTATAGAATTCCAACACTAACTAGATATATTGATGTGGGAGAAATATATATCTATAAAATTTTTCAAGATAACAAAAAATAAATGTAACAAATTATATTAGCTTGTTATTTGCACGAAGAAATAATATAAGTGAGAATGATAATATGTCACAATAGAAGAGACTCTTTTCATCTTTTATAGTATAAATTTGTTACCAAGCAGAAACTACAATAGGTCTTTTGTTTCTTTGGTTTTTTTTTTACTTTTTTTTTCATTGAGTTAAATATAAAGAATTTTAACCACTTAAGCAATATATTTTTAAAAATAGAACGACTTACGCTACTCTATAATTACTACCTTAACCCCATTCTCAAAGAAAAGAACATAAATTGTTGAAATAGAAGTAAAGGAAAAAGACAAAAAGGAGTAGAGATGGACAATCCTCTGTGTTGATCCGAAATATGAATCATGGAGTTGTTTGAATTTCAAGAAAATCTCAATAAGAAATCTTAAAACTTATTCGACTCATTAAGAGCAAAATCGTCATTTTGCTTTGCTAGGTTTAAGGTTTCCCTCAATCCGTATATAAGAGGAGGTCAACCAAGGACTGGAGAAGACAAATAAGAAGCACCAAAAGAAGTCTTGGCTGTTTGGAGCTTCATTGGAGCCGTCATCCACTACCATGAAAGAGGAATTATCTCAGCCGCGCAGAGGACGTCTTGACCAATTCAGAGAGAACGAGAAAATGTTTTAACAACCAAGTATAGACTTATTGATCTAACTTTTCCAACAAACAGTTCTTCTTCTCAAGTAGTGTGCTGAAAGTTATGATCGTTTTCCCGATAGGTATTTGTGCAGAGGGGATTTACAACCAATCTAGAAGAAGGACGAGTTTGACAACGCAAAAGGGGTCTGATCAGAGAAAAGCTTAAGCTGAAACTAGAGGAATCATAGGAAGTGATATTGAATGGTTGGAAAGGGAAGGTAATTACTAGTTTGAGAGTTATGGATTTGTTTATAAATGCCTACAAATCTGCCTATTTTTCAAATGATTCATGTTTTGAAAAAGGAGTGTTTGGACTTTATGAAGGTTGGTAAGGAAGGTAGAGACTCGTTAATATAGGTCTATGTAGAAGCATATGTCATTTGTATGTTCTGAGTCTATAGAAATTTGATGCTTAAGTGAGCGATGTAAATCTTCTAAGTGGCTAAGGTCATAATGTACCTAAATTTTCTCTGAATCCATATACTAGTTTGATTCGCATTAGTGTAGGGTCAAATCGAGTCATGCCGTGTCAAGCTATATGGCTTTACACGTTCCTTGTATCTATTATGTATAAATCCTTAAAGCATATATACCATGTATATGCCTAAGTGTGATTCTGTTTTTGATCATTACGTCGAGCATATGTAGTTAGATGGATATTATAATTTTATGCATGGCATGTTGATTGTTGAGTGGCGTTTCAAAGAACATATTCTTAATAAGACTAGGTTAACCGACATTACTTGAGAATTACGAAAGAGTAAAATGCACTTAGATGAATAAGGACTTTGCTTGTTAGATGCTTAGTTTTCCAGTGATCAACACTGAATGGAAGCACCACGGTTGGATTTTTTTGCTAAAAATAACCATAGTTCAAAATAAAATTTATGTCTAGGGCTACCGGTGTTGTTGGGATGGAGGCATGTATGATAGTCATTGTTTGACGCTGACAAAGTATGTGGATGGAAGACCATACACATGGGGCGAATGACCATGTGTTTGGGTGTGAGGTTGCAGGATATGGGAACAAACGCTTGTATCCTGAATTTTCTTTGATGCTTGTCAGAAATATGGGTAGGAAGGCCCATATCTCGAAGTCATCGTCTAAAGTTTTCATAAGAAGTCTTATTTGCGAAGATGTGAGTAGGCGTTCTTCTTTGTTGCATAGCCTTAGGTGTGGGATTATGGAGCTAGGTTAGTGTTTCGTGTCGTGGGGGTGTGGTTGTGTTCTTACAGAGCAAATTCTTTTTAAAGTTGTTCACCATTTCTGTCCTTGTTCTAGGCAAATACAGAATAGGACACAACTCTGTGTAAATGCGTGCACTTGTACAAATAAATCTTTCTAAGCTTCGAGGATCTTTTCTTCTTTGTATCACTCCCGTTTTTCGCTCCAAATCTCTCACCGAACTCTGTTTCTTAAGATAGACTTTCCAAATACCTAAAAAGACCGAAATATGTTATATGCAACATTAAACGTACATATGACTCTTAAATAATCAAAGCAAACTACATAAGACTAAAATAATTAAATGAGCTAAAATGAGATATAGTTATAATAAATCAATCACTACAAGAAACAGGTGAATTTTCGAGGAAGGTTTTACTAGCAAATTCCTCGCAAATGACAATTTGCGAGGAATTTGCGAGTAAAACAGGCCGATC
>OVAN01006624.1:0-20980 GCA_900406275.1 Anastatica hierochuntica
GTTTAGGTTGTGTTTCATTTATTTTAAGTATCAACCATTACCTCTCTCTTGATATTTGCTTGGCTTAGGAAGTATTTTCTATTCCTAGTGTTTGAGTCTAGTTATCGTGGGTTCGACCCTTAAATACTATAATCGACATAGCCGTATACTTGCGGTTAGTGAGGATTGTTAGTGATTAAGGTTTATAAATTTAAAACTTGAAATTGNATGAAAATGAGTTAATCACTAGCGAAATCTAGCCTCATCAATGTCCAAGTATCCTTCAAGACGTAGAGGAAGGTGAAATCGCAGAGGATTTTGATTCTGTTGCACCTGCAGTAGATCAAATCAATGCCAATCCAACCCTAATTGAGAAGGAATTGAATGTTACAGAGGATGCATAACTAATTAAAAACGTAGAGGAAAAGATTGGGGACAAGATGTTGGAAAAAATGGGGAAGAAATAAGAATGTTCGCAGGAGCAGAATATCCGCCAGTCCATTCCACGTAGTACCAAAGGATTCAACCGTTATATTGAAGGTCCAACCACTATTACTGGCCAGACCAAACCATCAACCCACAGAGGTAAAAAAAATAATCAAAAGAAATCCCATTAATGTCGGGTTTCTTTTGGAATGTTAGAGGTTTCAATCAACCTCGGAAACATAATGTCGCTCGTCATTGGACTTCTACAATTTCTGCTTATTTTGGTTGCCTATTAGATACAAGAGTCAAGGAAAGTAAAGTTGATCGTGTGTGTGAGACTATTTTCCCAGGCTGGTCCCTTCTCTCAAACTACGAACATCATCGACTTGGTCGGATATGGGTGGTTTAGAGTGATAGAGTAATATTAAATCCGATTTTCAAGAGCATTCAACTCATCACTTGCTCAATCTCTACTCCTAAACTTGACAAAGATTTCTTCTGCTCATTCGTATACGCTTCAAACTTCGCCAGTGATAGGTTGCAACTTTGGGAAGACATTTGCGCGCATCACTCGTCTCCTCTCATCCGTGAGAAGCCTTGGCTAATTGTGGGTGATTTCAATGAAATAATAGAGGCTGATGAACATTCAACTCCACTTACTGAACTATCTAACGGTACTCGCGACTTTCAATCAGTGGTTAATGCTTGTTATCTCATAGATTTGGCATCTCATGGCCCAAAGTTCACTTCGACAAACAAGCGCGGAGAAGAGCCCATTAGTAAGAAGTTGGATCGTGTGCTCATTAGTGATACTTGGTTACAAGAGTTTCAAAATCCTCATGCGATATTTGAGGCTGGTAGGATTTCCAATCATGTTGAGTGTTTAATCAATCTCAATTCGATAGTGAGTCCAACGAGAAGACCTTTTAAATTTGTTAATGTCTTAACCTCTCATGTGGATTTCCTACCTACAATGAGTTCTTTTTGGGCTGAGACGAGGAGTCTTTATCTTTCAACATCAGTTATGTTATGATTCTCTAAGAAACTTAAGAGCCTCAAGCAAGCTATGCGCCAACTAAATCGTGAGAAACTCAGTAATATTCCAAGACGTGCTAAGGAGGCTCTCTCGGACCTGTGTGTCAAGCAAAATCAAGCTCTTCTCAGCCCATCTCAAGTGACTTTTGAAGCTGAATCTTTTGCAGCAAACCGTTGGCAGGAAATATCTCTTTTGGAGGAAGCTTTTCACAAACAGAAATCGAAGATTCACTAGCTCAAAATAGGTTACCAAAATAACAAGTTCTTTCAACAGATCGTCTAGTCGAGAACATCAAATAATGTCATTCGAGCTCTACAAATTCCAACAGGGGAGAGAATTACGGACTCGTTAGCTATTAAGGTAGAAGCGGAGCGTTTTTCAGGGAATTTTCGCAAGTTTTTCCTTCAGAATATAGTGGTGCTATGGTTTAGGAGATTAGGAGTCTAGTTGGATATCGCTGCCCCAGACAACAACAGAACCTACTTGTTCGGGTAGTCACTTCAGAGGAGATTAAACCGGTTCTCTTTGCAATGCCTATGAACAAAAAATTGGGATCGGATGGCTACTCTCTTGAATTCTTCAAGGCTACCTGGCCGGTTATAGCACACGATTTCACAGTTGCAATTCAGTCTTTTTTCTTGAAGGGTTTTCTCCCGAAGGGCGTTAACACTACGATCCTAGCCCTTATACCGAAGAGGAACGATGCAACAACAATGCGGGACTATAGGCCCATATCTTGTTGTAACATCCTCTCTAAGGTAATTTCAAAAATTTTGACGAATCGTCTTAAGAAGATCCTCCCCGAGTCCATATCTTTGAATTAAACGGATTTCGTTAAAGATCGATTATTACTTGAGAATCTCTTATTGGCTTCAGAACTCGTGAATTGTTACCAATTGGATTCTATCTCACCTCATTGTGCAATTAAAGTTGACATCTCCAAAGCCTTTGATACGATTCAGTGGTCTTTTATTCTCAACTCTCTACGTGTTATGGATTTACCTGAGACTTTTGTTCATTGGGTAGAACTATGTATCACCACTGCTTCTTTCTCCGTACAGGTTAATGGTGATCTCATAGGATTTTTTCCGAGTAAGCGGGGCATTCGCCAGGGATGTTCCCTATCGCCGTATTTATTTGTCATTTGCATGAATGTTCTCACGAAACTTCTCAATCGTTTCGTTGCTGCCGGTTTAATTTGTTATCACCCCAAATGTAAGCCATTGGGAATTACTCATCTTTGTTTCGCCGATGATATTATGGTTTTTTCGGATGGTCGTCTTTGATCTTTAGAAGGTATTGTCAATGGTTTCGATGAATTTGCTATCATGTCTAGTCTTAAGGTGAGTCTGGAGAAGATAACTTTATATTTGGCTGGTGTAAATGATCAATCTCGTGGAGTAATAGCGGACCATTTCCCATTTTCTATGGACTCGCTCTCTGTACATTACTTGGGTTTACCGCTCCTAAGTAAGCGTATGACGAGGTCATATTATCTCCCATTGCTAGATAAAATCAAAGGAAAAATCACTAGTTGGTCTTCTAGATTTCTTTCTTTCGCGGGGCGTTGGCAGCTCATCTCCTCTGTGCTGTCAGGAATAATGCACTTCTGGTGTACGGCGTTTCAAGTACCTAAAAATGTCTTAAAGAAGTGGATAAGTTATGTTCTGCTTTCCTATGGTCGGGCTCTGATTTGAACCCACGCAAAGTCAAAGTGTCATGGGAAGAGGTTTGTTATCCTAAGGCCGAAGGAGGCTTATGTTTCCGACCACTCACTGTGCTTAACAAAGTCTATGGTTTGTGTTTAATCGACAAAGTATTATTACCAAGACCTTCACTTTGGGCAGATTGGGTAAAGAGATTCATGCTTCGTGGGAACTCTTTTTGGTTAGCTTCGGACACTCTAGGCACTTGGAATTGGAGAAAGGTTCTAAAACTTCAAGATTTGGCCAGTACAATGATAAGGTGGGACATTCACGATGGTGTTTTGGTCTCGTTTTGGCATGACAATTGGTCACAGTTAGGACGTCTCATCGACATTGTTAGACCGAATGGAGCCAGAGAGCTTGGAATACCTCTAAAATCATCTATCAAACAGGTCCTAGAAACTCCAAGGCCCAGAAGACGTTTTAGAAATGAGGCAATGGCTCTGGTCGGGTCTGCTTTGTACCAATTATACGATACACAGCTCACGAGTCAAGACGATAGTTTACTTTGGAGACACGACCCTGACAAATTCATTCTAAAGTTTAGCGTGAAGCATATGTTTGATCTTGTTCGAGTAAGAGGCGCTCTATTTCCGTGGAACAGAGGCATATGGTTTAGCCACTCGATCCCTAAGCACTCTTTTCTTACATGGTTGGCAATGAAAGAGCATCTTGCAACAATGGCTCGTGTCGTCGTTTGGAGTCCAGCTTCACCAACAAACTGTGTCTTCTATCACTATCCTCTTGAAACAAGGGAACATCTATTTTTCTCTTGTTCACTCTCTGCCGAAATTTGGGAAGCAACGAAAAAGGGTCTACTAGGACCACGATACTCAACAAGTTGGAACACTCTGCTGCCTCTCCTCCTTGTTGAATATCGTGGTCCTAGTAGACCACTCTGCTGCCTCTCCTCCTTGGGTGACATCACGATCACTTACAGTTGTTCTTGTTTCGTTTGGCTTTTCAAGGCTGCATCTACCATATTTGGCGTGAGCGAAACCAACGGTGGCACGGAGGCTCAGCCACCCCCTACATCTGCTTTGATAAGGACAATAGACAGGCTTATGAGGAATAAGTTGTTTGCTATTCACTCCATTGGAGACCACAAGTATAAGGATAGCCTCGCCAGATAGTTTGGTACTCGTTAAGCTATTTTTCTCATAAACTCTGAATTCTCTCTCTAAGTTTTAGATTTCTAAACCTTTCAAACATTTGTAAAGTAGTTTTTGTTGAATATAATTTTACATTACAACAGAAAAAGTTAATGGATGCAATGATTTTTTTTCCTATTCAAGTTAATAAATTCGTACATAAAGAAGGAAAGTTAAAAAGGCAATTTATAATTTCGTATTTATATAATGAAAATTATTTACTTTATTAAAATTATATAACATTATGCACTAATATACTTTTGTGATTTTATTAAAAATGTATGTTTAGGCTAGGTAAGTGTATGTTTAAAATATGTGAGAATATAAGAATATCCAATAAAATTGTGTATGTGATTTAAATTAAAAATAATACTTAAACTCTACATAACAGTTTTCAGATATATTTCAAATATATGATAATTTAAAGATGACGATAAAATTTGTATATTTTTCATCTTAAAAACTTGATAATTCAAAGATGGTGGTCAAATTTGTATATTTTTATTTCATGATAATCTAATTCCTGCAATTATTAAAATGTGATAATTTAAACCTATATATTATGTGATAACCTAATAAAACCAAAAAAGATAAATTTTAAAAATTTAAATTCCGAATTATAATTCAGATTTTTTTGTTTAGAAAACATATATTTTTAGGTAAATTTTAAAAACATATTTGACTGTATAATTTAAATGTATATTATATGATAATCTCGAAATTTACATATAAATAGAATAATCTAATGTTTGACAATATAGTTAAGAACTGTTGATTTAAGAAAGATGTTTGGCAAGTAAATTTAAGTAGTTCATGGTTTATTTGCCTATTTAGAAAATGATTAAATAAATCAAAATTAAATTAATATCCAAATCTTTCAACCAATCAAATTATAAGATTAATGTTGAAAGCTCTTATATAAGTGACACATAAGCAAATTTCACTTAAGTGTACTTTGATTTAATATAGAGGAAACAAAAGAATTCAGAACAATAATAAAAACTAATAGTGTATATTCCCAAACATATTTGCAATTATCATGTATATAACTCATAAATTGGCGACTAATTGTTGTTTTTTAAAACTTAAGGGGTGTATTCAAAAAGTGGTTTTGAGTTATTTTTTGTTAAAATCTTAAATCTCATGTTATTGAAATAAGAATTTAAAAAGCCTTATAAAATTCATTGTTATTGAAATGATGATTTCAAAATGTATCTTCAAATCCACTGTTTTTTCGAAATATTTTAAGTAATAGATTTTAAGTGATTTAAAGTGTTTTAGTGGAATTTCTTTGTTAAAAATACAAAGTATCAAATCACATCAAATCATATAGTTTTAAGTGGAATTAGAGAGAATTTCTATAAAAAATCACAACTACTTATCTAATTCATCAAAATCTTCTAAAAACTCATTAAAAATAAAAATCCCATCAAATACTAAATTTAAAACACTTTAAATCATTTAAAATCCATTACTTAAAATATTTCCAAAAATAGTGGATTTAAAAATATATTTTAAATCACTTTTTCAATAACAACGAATTTTATAAGACTTTTTAAAAATTCTTGTTTCAATATGATGAGATTTCAGATTTTAATATAAATTACACCAAATCACTGTTTGAATACACCCTTAGATAAAATGAACAAATTTTTTGAATTATTTAAATACATTTATACAATTTTTAAAAATTTATATTTTTGTCATAAAATTAAGTCAATAGGAAAAAGATATTAACCAAGTAGCTATCGTATTTAAACTTCATAAATATTTTGTTAAAAATACACAATCACAATCAAGAACTTCAAAAAACTTTATGGTATAATTGTTTTTATATAATGAAATCAAGTAGTTTTCTATCTAATGAAATTAAGTAGTACATAAGTGAATTAGGAAGTGTCTTTAATAGTACATTGTAGAAAATACTTGTCACATTTTCTATAAAATGTAGAGTCGACCTCTAACAATGTAAAGCTCAACTTCAAACACCACAAATTTAAAATAATTTTCAACTAGAGTTGAAACTGCGCGACGCACGAATAAACTTTTTATTATATACATTTGAGTTGAACAGAAATGAATCGGAAATAAATATCTGAACATAATTTTTTCAAGGTATTTTAGGTATCAAATATTACCCGAACCAAATCTGAACTCGAATAGGTACCGATAACTTCGAAAATATAAAAAGTCTCGAAAATTCAAAACTTAAACCTAAACCCAAAACTCGAAATAACCGAAAAATAAGAAACTTCAAATCTAAACTTAAATACAAAATCAAAAATAATCTAAAAATTCAAATATCAAGAACCCGAACACAAACTCAAAACCTGAAAATCCCAAAAAAAATCGGAAAAAACCATAAAAAATCAAGAAATACCGAATCCAACCCTAAAAATCGCAAAGATACCCGAACTCAAAATATTTTCAGGTATATCAAATTTTTTCTTAAGTTACTAAATCAGATCCGAATCCGAATGGATCTAACCCGAACTCGTTCCGAAAAATATCCGTACAGAGCTGAAGTTTAGGTATTTAAAAATCTGAATACGAATGGAACTGACCCAAACATTCAACCCGAAACCCAAAATGAATGCTCACCCCTGCATATAAAATATATACTTAAAGATATTTAAGACAAAATTGTTTTATCTATTATTATTTGTAGAATTAAATTAGTTATTTTAGAAAATTATTTTTTTTAGATATTTTATTTTTATATTTTACTTTTTTAAATCGAGATTTTTTATTAATTATGTACTAATACTATATAATTAAAAATATTTTTATTTCAAAATATATTATTTTATCTATTTTCAAAATAATAATTCCAAAATATTAAACAGCAAATAAGATTTTTTTTTGTTTTTTACTCAAAAAAATATGAAGAGGACCTAGGATGAAATTTATGAAGTTTTATTGTATTGTTCACCAAAAAATAATAAACTAGTTAGTTGGCCCGCATAATATGCGGGCATTAAACTTTTGTAAATTTTAGATTCGATATATTAAAATTTTTGACTTCCAAATTTTTCAACTGATATGATATCTTAAGTGGACCAAAGTCGCAAGCTTTTCTCTATCTGTTTTGGAGCTTGTATGGTTTTTTTTCCTTTGTTTTGATGTTTAAACTTAAATCCTCTTTGGTTCCAGTTTATTTTAATATAATCAGATGTTTAAAAAATGATATCTTAAAATTTTGGAATTTTAAATTTTTAAACATGTAATTTTATTTAGACAATACACTATTATATGAATTTTAAAATAGAGTAATGCTTATTCTGTTTGGCATATCCTGCAACAAAATTTTTTTTTTACGGATTTTAAAATTCAACCCCGCAAAAATATAATGATAAATACCATATTACTCCATTTAGCATGTCTTGGGTAAAGTTGAATATTTTACAGATGTTGACATTTGACCCCGCTAGAAATAATAATATTAAATTTTAAATTCTTTTATTCTTGACTGCAAATGTCGATTCATTATTTAATAAATTTATTTTCTGTATAGTTATAAAAAAGTAGAAGATATGACACTTTATTAGTTCATAACTTCATATGATTTTTTTTAGTAAATCAAAATATACAATATCTTAATAATTATTTAAATATAATAAATTTTATATAAAAAGTATAATTGATATATTGAGTAACACTAATATGTCAATATTTTAAAAATATTGATTATTAATATATATATATATATAATTTTTTTATTTATTGATTTATTATGTATGGATAATAAATAATAAAAAATTATTTTATGTATGTCTGTTACATAATACATAAATAAATATTATGAATTAAAAATAATAAAAAGTAAAGGTGGGACGCTATCATATTTAGAATTATATATATATATATATTTATATATTAAAAAATCAAATATATCAAATATATTAAATCACTCATAAGGATAACTAAGATTTTTTAAGATAAATAGTTTCTGAATATTTTCTTTATTAATTTTGTTTTATTATTTTTTTTTATTTTTTTTTTGTTTAAAAGATAAAAATAAATTTATTAATAATTTTTATAAATCAAATAGTTCATTAAGGACAAAAAACTAATCAATCAGTCCAGCTTTTAATCTGGTGCAAACTAAGTTGATACTTTATATATAAGATGTTATAATTATTTCTAATGAATTGAATAAGTCAAAACTTAAATGAAACTTTTTAAGTAGATAAAAAATAGGACTCTCTTTTAATATAATAGACTAGAGTTTTGATCCGCGCAATCGCGCGAATTTTTTTTTAATAATTTTTTATATTATTAATTATGTTTAGATTTTTTGAATATCGGGTTTATAATTTTCGGTTATTTTGAGTTTCAGATTCAGGTTGAAAATATTTATAATTTTCAGTTATATCGAATTCTATGTTCAGTTTAGATTTGAGATTTTCGAACTTTCAGATTTCCTCGGATACTCGTATGGGTTCAATTCGGACAATATCCAATTCCCAAAATACCGTGAAATAAAACCCGTTAGACTATTTAAAAAAAACCATCAGATGACTAAACTTAAATTTTTATAGTTTATATAAGTTATTTATAGGTTTCTATAGATTTTTCAAAATTTTATCACTTTATATTTTTTTAAAATTTTTGTAACAAATTTTATTTAGAAAATAATAATATTGTAATATAATTATCTTAAAAACTATGAATTTATTTAAAATTTGAAAACAAACTATATTTAAATTTGCTGTAAATTGATAATTTTAAATTGTGTTGGTTTACAATTTTGATAGTGATTAAGTGAAAAGAATATTAGAATACTCTAATATGTTTATTGGAATATTAAATGAGTANCTCTAATATATTTATTGGAATATTAAATGAGTAATTAGAGTTTTTTTTCCAACCACACAATAAAATTAACTAACTCTCGGCGTGGAGAGCCAGTTCGGAGAAACTGTGTCTACATAGATAAAATCATTTAAAAAAGAACGGGACCTTCGTGCCAAATTATCTGCTTACGTGTTTGTTGTCCGCGGAACATGCGTTAAGGAGAAATCGGTGAAGAATCCACATTGATGTTGGTAATCTTGAACTTGTGTATGGAAGGCTGGCCAACCCTCTGGTAGCTGAATAATACTAATAAGCTACGCGCAATCTGTCTAGAAATTCTGGTAATCTATTATGCGATCATGCAATACTCTCATTGCCCATAACAATGCTTCGAACTCGGCATGAAGTGGTGTGAGACTTCGACGTTGGCATTTAGCTCCCATCAAAATGACCTCCCCATCTGTATTGGTGCATATCCATCCAAGTCCTGAAGTAGGATCCGACTGTTTCCATGAGCCATCTATCCGACAAAGCAAACCATCTGGGATGCTTGGTTCGCTACAGAGCTTATCCTCATCCGAGGAGAGGGCGATATGTGCTTCGTTCCAAGCTAAAGCATCCGTCTCTGCGGAGCAAAGAACCTCCGCCACATCCAATTGTCTTCCTTGGAAAACCTTTTTATTTCTTGCTTTCCAAATTAACCAAAGTATCCATGGGAAAGGATCGGGACGATCGCTTTCCCGAGTTTGCACAGGGATATGCCAAAAAAAGGTAAGCCATATTAGTATAAAGAGCCTCATACGGGAAAGTTCTCTTTCTTGTGTGGTCCTTGTAGGGATCCAAGATGGGTTGGATCGAGGCGCACTCAAAAAAAATATGATTAATTGTTTCCTCACAGGAGCCACAACGTTGGCAAATTAGAGTTATTTTAGTTTATTATATATATTTAATAAAATTTCTAAAATATCTTCACTTTAAAAAATCACACATAAAAAAGTCTATGTCTTCACTTTTAATAAGATAGATGGTAACATTTTTAAGTTATCTATAAATAAGTTCCATAACTCATTTTAACTATTTAACAAAAAAAATGAACTCATCTTAACTCTATGATAACACATAATAGAAAGGTTCTAGAACTTGCAAAGCGTTAGTCGAGCGGTGAGGCTGGATCTAACGCTTAATTAGAAAATAAGAGGTTGAAGGGGGATTAATTGGGGACTAGTTTTCGATTATTTTGATATTTTAATTTAATTTAATTTTTATAAATATATAATAAACTTATAATTTTGATTTTTATATTTTTGGACTTTTTTAATATAAAAATAACTAACTTATACTCCCTCCATCCCATTTTAAAAGTCTTTACAGACATTTTTTCTTGTTCTATTTTATAAGTCTTTTTAGAATATTTATACAAATATTTAATTTAGTTAATATAATAATAACTAGAAAGATTTTTCTTATTGGTTAAAATATTTTTGGTTAGATATAAATAATACTTTTTAATACAAAAAAAAGATTCTTAAATTTTTCCATTTTCACTCAAAAGACTTATATAATGAGACGAAGGGAGTACAATTTTAGTGATTATAATATATTTTCATTTGATTTTATGAGTCAATTTAAATTAAAGTCTTAATGAGTATAATACATGAAAAAATCGAATTGAAGACGAATCAGTCGCTTCAACTTACTTTACCTTTTCGTTTTGCCTCCTCTTCCTCCTATTTACAATAATTCTCAAATCTGAATACTTCATAGCCTCAATATCGCTCTACGAAGCAAGCAATCATCTAAAGCCACGAATCCTTCTTCTCTCCCAGGTACGCGCCATTCTAATTATCTCCTCCTTTTTTGATGAGGAGTTTCAAAATATAGATTTAGATCTTCACATCATCAACGGCTTCGTCCAGCCTGACTCGATTAAGAAGCTCACTGTAATTCCAAGACAAGAATAAGTGGGAGAAGATGTCTGGTACGACTACTTGGGCACGACTAAACACGTCGTGAGGATATGCGACTGCAGAAACTTGACTGCCTCCGACTATGACAGTCATGACTTCTCTAATTCGGAACTAGATCTTCTGAGGTTCCACCAATCTCCTTTTTCTACCTTTCTCTTCCAACATCCACCACCAACTCTGTAACATCTCTTTCAGTTTCTAGGTTTTGTCTGTAGATCAATTGGTTTCCTTTTCTTCCTGAGAATATAAAAGGTAGAATAACAATACCACAACTATTCACATACCAAAATTCGAGAATCGTTAGCTTAGAAATTGCAAATTTGGAGTATTCAATCACTTAACAATTCGTAGATAGGTAAAATGAAATTTCACAGTTTGGCATTGTCCACATATTTAATAATCCTCCCAAATCTAACTAATAAAAAGTAGCTAATTGTGAGCTTTGAGCCTATCCACATCAGCTTATTAATATACACCCACAAAGTTGACACATCAGCACATCTCTAATTTAAAAAAAAAAAAACATAAATCGATTCATATCCGTAACAAAATTGACACATTATCTCCACAACTCTCCTTTCATCTACCCCATGTCTCTTCCTCTCCATTAAAGAAAATCTTTGAAACTAAATAACCTGAAATCTCATTCCCAATCAAACACAACCGCACGTACATTGATCCCCCAAAGTCAATGTTTGCTTGAGAGAAAGAGAGTCATAAGCGTTTGTTACCCTTCCCTTCAACCCTCGGATCGAGCTCAAGATCGATTTCTCTTCAACCTTCCTCTGTCTCTTTGATCCATGTTCCTTCTTTTAACCCTAATGAAACGCCCTTCTGATCTCTCTTTTTTATTTTATGGGTTCAGATTCACTTCCACTACAAATTGTTTAACTTTTTGCTATATCTTCTTCGGCCTACAACAGTTTGAAGATCTTCTCTACTTCTGAAATTTGCACCAGCGGCGCTTCATCTCATCTTCATCGTCTTTCTCTTCCTTTTCGATACAGAGTTTATTGAGAAAACTAAACGAGATCCATGGTAGTTTGACTCTGCTTCAATCTCTCTTTCTCTAGCTATTTTGTAATAACTTCTCCTTTGTAAAAGAACTTAACTTTTCTTTGTTTTCTGTTTGTGATTCTCTCTTACCAGGTACATGGCTTCCTAGCTCTTATTTTTTTCTAACAAGCTTCTTCAGTTTTTTGTTACTTCTGGCTCTTCTCCCGGGTAATTATAAACGATACATACCCTTACTTACGTGTGTTTTCATTTTGATTCTGCACTACAATTGAATACTTACCATTACTAAATTGTTATCTTCTTTGGTTTTTTAAGGTATCTTACTGATGCAATGAGGGATGTTTGTAAGGCAAATGCATTGTACAAAAATTGAAGGCTGAGATTGGACCCGATGGTCTTCCAATAAAAGCTCATGTTATTGCTTACACAGAAAAGGTGAGATTTGCGCTCTGTATTATCCCAATTAATTGTTCATCTGATTTTCTTTCTCTAAACACAATTTGCGTTCGTTTGTGAGCCTATGATTGTAAAATATCAGATCAAGGTGAAGAAGCACTTGCTTGGCTAGCATCCACAAAATCGGTCTCCAAGTGCCATGTAAAATTCCTCTCTCTCTGCCTATTATCTAAATAGATTTATAATTGGTTGCCTTATGTGCTTTCTTCTGTTAAAAAATTAGTATAAATCATTGTGATGAAGTTTGAGAGTTCAAATAAAAAAGGCTACCTTTAACTTAATAAGAACTTTATATAATTTCTCAAGTAATTGTGTGGATCATTTAGTTCATTTTAGAGATCTCGACCAAAAGTGCATTTAACAATACAAATGCAATGTGTGTTACTTTACAAGTTTGACTTCGGTGATTCTTTGTACAAGAAACTAAGCCTTCACTTAACTCATGTTTCTACGGTGGTTTCTTTACACATTTTCCTTCTGTGATTTATGGTACGTGGAGAGATGATTTAGTCAATAGCTTGAGAAAGGGCAAACGCTTTCATGGCTAAGTAACTCTTCAGTTTGTATGGATAAGCCTCATGACAAGATATAGCGTGTACCTGAGAGACAAAATGCACGTCTAAAGCTGTGTACTTAGGACTAAACATTGTATCTGACCAGGTACGTGGCTTCTTTGTTTACTTTTATCAGGTTTATACATGCGGGCCAACTTATCTCTTACCGTTTTATCAAAATGCATGTCTTTACAGAGACAAGTGAGTAGGACATGAATTTAGGTGTTAACTACACACACATGTTTAAGCATGATAAACTAATTTTGTCTCTGGTTTTTCTTCCTCAGTAAGTTAATGTTTCCAAAACTGAACATGAGTTCTCATGTTACAAAACATTAGAGTAACTAAAGGTGGTTGATATTATCTAACAGCTTATGACGAAACTTTTCATGAACTAACTACATGGGTATGCATTATCAATAGAAGCTAGGAAACATTTTTATGAAGTCTAAGAGGAGACAACCAGAGAATCAGGGTAAGAGTTGAAGAAAGGAAACATTATTTGCTATCAAGATCTCGAGTAGTATACAATAAAAATCGCCACCATATTGATTTGATCTGTGAACTTTACAATAATTTTTAGAATCACAATTTTTTACTTTGTTTTCTCCCACTTATAATGTACCTTTAGTTAGATAGTACCTTAAGAATGTACATCTTAGGAATAGTGTTGCTTAAGATCTAGGCTGGACTGCACCCATTCTTTGAGGGTACACATATTATCCACGACGTACTTTTTTAACTGAGCTTCCCCGCATATTTTATCATGGAGGTAGCTGGATCTCAAATGTTATGTTTTCTTTGATTGAAATGTGATTATTGTTTCATGAATAATCCAAAAAATTTGTGAAATATTTTCTTTCCTCTACAGTGTGATGAAGATAAGTATGGTGAATGCATGTGGAACCGTTATGTCAGTGGTGGATAGTTGGATGGGACAACGTTTCTCCGATAAAGTGAAGAAATTGGCCAACTTGGAGTTGTGGTGTTGTCAGAATAGACCAGATGTGAGACCATTGATGTCGTAAGTGGTGAAAGAACTCGAAAAATATGTGCCAATCTGTGGAAGAAACCAATATATTCTGAGAAACAAAGAACCTGCTAGACCCCAAAACATCGTCATCATATTCTTCTGTACCTTTACAATTCTTTTAAGTATTCAGAATTGACTTGGACAATGGTTTTTTCTCTGCCGTAAAACCTTAGTTTAATGATACTAATGAGAGTTTAGGCTCCTATTATACTTGGGAGATCTTACGAGTTAATCCAGTGTCTGTTGTGTTATGTTGATTCCTAACCATTGTAATCTAAAATGTTATATCAATTTATCAACCAAAGCATTCTAATCTTGAATTCTTGATTCAATGATAGTGATTATGGATGATTTGTCGGGAATACTGCTTTTTTGTATAAGGTCTTTCCAAGATTGGTTTTGTTTATATATTTGTCCTTTTATCCTCTAATAACGTGATTATTAGTGACTATTTTCTAAGACTCATGCCTCTTTTTTTGCAAGTAATTTATCAACATAATTCTGGAGATACGAGTTCGTATCGTAACACAAAATGAAATAAACATTTAAATAGAGTAATATTTTAAAATGGAACTACAGTTTGACTCACACAACCGCGCGAGCATTTTTTAATTTTTATGTATTCAATAATTGGTCATGTTTATATTTTTCGAGTATTGAATTCGGAATTTTTGGTTATTTCGAGTTTTATGTTCGGGTTCAAGTTCGAAAATTTTAGATTTTTCAGTTATTTCGAATCTCATGTTCAAGTTTAACTTTAGGATTTCAGATTTTTTGCGTTTTTTCAGGCACCCGTAACTAAGTATTCAGGTATGAGTTCAGTTCGGGTAATACCTGAAATACCGTCCAACAAAACCCGTTTGAGTATTGTTTTTTTTAGAAAAAATCATATGTCTAAACTTAAATTTACATAGTTTATATAAAACTAAATAAATTATTTTTACGAATTTTTTAGGTTAATTAAATTTATCACTTTATAATTTTTTATTTTTGAAAAAAAAATTAAAAAGAAATATTGTAATAATTAGGTGAAAAGGATACTGGAATATTCCAATATTATTCATATTTAAACATATTCATATTCATTAGATATATTTAATAAACATTTTAATACATGTTCGTGAAAAAGTATGTGTACTGCAGTTTAAATAAGATAGATTTAGAAAGAGTTAATATAATTGAAATATTTAAATGATTTTGGATATTGACAAAAAAAAAACTGATTCTAAGTACGAAAAGAAATAATGGTGTGAAAATGCATAAATTCAACAACATAAAAAAAACATGCCAAATAAATAAATTTGAACACCAAAACTACACGAGTTATGAGTTTCACTTATATATATTGTTTACTAGAAAATATTTATTTAGAGTTTAGACTTTAGAATACTAAGTGATGACATTTTACAAAAATAAAAAAAAAACACTAAGTGATACACCAGTTCACGAGACTACGAAAATTTTGTTGAGAACGTTAAAGAGTCTTCATAAGAAAGCAAATAAATTGGTCATAATATTCTATTATTTCCATTCATATGTAAAGACTATTAACATTTTTCATAACAAAATTGAGAATATGAAAACAAGTGGATATATCATGCTTTTCGTAACCATGGTGGTCAATTAAACAATCATGCTAAGAAAATCTTGCAAATCGAAAAAACCAAAACAACAGCAAGAAATCTACTCCCTAGATAATAATAAGAGTAATCATTAACAAATGCTAACACGATCTCAAAATTTAGTAAAACTGAGATACGCTACATAGAAAGAAACCCAACAAAAAGAACATAAAGTTTAATGGCTGATAGCAAGAATGAAAGTAAAAAAGAATAACTGATAGCATACATTCACACTTCTCATTAATGTATAGAAAGCCATCTAAATAGAAGAGTGATAATAAAAAAACTTGAAACACTAATCTTATAACAATATTTATCATTAAAAAATATATTCTAAAATTCGCGCTTACATATACTAGCAGCACAACATATCTCATGTTTCTCCACTAAAACTTCCAAATCGAGTAAGCCAGTTCTCGGCCTCACCTACTACCACTATAAGTATTAGATTAGAAAGAAAAAAATTGCTTCAAACAAATTAACGAACACCTAATTTTACAACAAAAACTGAATCTTTTGTTTTTATATTAAGTGGATGCACCATCGTCCCAAAATGCGGGAACTCACGTCCTATATAATCTTTAACGACAAAGTATATGCCTAGATGAAAAGAAAAACACAAAATTTGAAAATTGAGAATGTTCGAAATATTGTAGTATTGAGGTTTGAGTGAAACCTACAAAGTATGATGAACACATATAATGGAGAAAATGGACTAAGATGATTTCATAAAAAAAATTAAAAAACCAAATACAAAATAGTACCCGAATTATATTAATAAAACATACATTATATTT
Organism: Anastatica hierochuntica; assembly: GCA_900406275.1. Classification (NCBI taxonomy): domain Eukaryota; kingdom Viridiplantae; phylum Streptophyta; class Magnoliopsida; order Brassicales; family Brassicaceae; genus Anastatica; species Anastatica hierochuntica. Next base: position 16,542 of record OVAN01006624.1, read on the forward strand.
TATTGTGTTGATTTTATGACAATCTAATAAGCGCAAATGCACTCTTTGGACATCGTCGTTCTCGCCTGAAGTTGAGCAAACTGATTTGCAGAGATTCAAAGTTCGGTAAATATATATCTAGATGAACAACTGTATATCTTCAACTTTTTACATTCCGCTTACACTTGCAGAGAGTAATGTAAAATCATGATGTTGTTTTGTTTTTTGTGCTCAACAAATTTTCTTTTGTATCTCTTTTACATTTGATTTCATGAGAAACCCTACTTTAGCATTTCAAAGATATATGAGCTACTGTTATTCAAGATTATTTTCGTTTATGTCACCCTTAAAAAACAATTTATGCTTCCAAACTTGATTTGGTTCTTTTAAAAGAAAATTTTAACAACGACTATTTTTAAAATATGTAATGTCGTTAAGTTCTATTATAATACTGTAAAATACCTCTTTTTAATTATCTAAGCATATTATAGTCATTATTAAAAATTAAATAAATATATAAAAATACACTCTAACTTTACTTGGGATTAAACTATAAAACGTAAATATAGTCTTTGATTCTTCTTCAACACCTAAAATCTATATTTGTTTTCATAGTTAATGAATTTCAAATTTCGTCATGTGCTTGAACCACAATTATGTATAGCTATCGAGTTTGAAAATAAGTTTCATTTAATATATACTTTTGAGCAAGAGAAAATTAGGTCTAGCATCCAAAAATAATATACTAATAATACAAACTAACACCTTCCAAAAAGAATTGGCCCCTTACGCCACCCCATTTTTACCCTTCATTTAGTAGAGGTAATTTTGTAAAATATTCCTATATAATATTTTAATTTTTTTAGTCTTTCTAAAACTTAAGCAATTGCTTTTCTTTATTATTTAAAAAATTCACCTTTAGTATAAAAACTAAAACCAAAATCCGTGCGTAGCGCGGATATCCCCTAGTGTTTCTCTTTAAATGATGTTTAAATGGCTTAGTACTTATTTCTTTCATTAGATTTTTTTTTTCTTTTCACCATTTCTTTCGTTAGATTCTTAACACTACTTTCGAGGACACAATAGTTTTAGTTATAAGAGAGGAACATGTGGAGAATTCGATGAATTTTTTCCTTATTATTCAGTTTTAAAACACTATGGCGTTTATAGTGTTCGTGATTCCTGCAGATGATTAATGAATAAGTTTTAAGAAGAAGAGAAGGAGAACCTGCATAAGCTAAATCAAGAGAGAGTTTTGTTTTCTTTAGGTGTATTCTACTTAGATTTTTATATTATATTTTTATATCAGATTAAGCCTATTTCCTTTATTTTCAAATTACAGGGAAGAGGAGCTTTAACAACAGAAATGCAGCAAGAAGAGAAAGATTAAGGTAACTTCCCGCTTATCCTCTGATGAAGATCAAAGATGATGGAGAAAACAGTAAATGGATTTATTCAGCTCACCACAAGTCTATATATGATTCAACTCATGTGACCTCCTAGAACTTTCCCATTTGCAAAGGAACATAAGCTCCTAGGATTTATGGAGTCGAGCCAGTGCAAGATGTAACTTCAGCAGATCCAGATCGTGGGATGACACAATCTCCGAGATCACTTCAGCTTTTGCTTCATGGCCAAAGATCAAAAAGCAGCTTCTTCTACTTACCTGGCAAGCGACGACCTACTTGCTCTGGTCCGAACGAAATGAAAGGATTCACCGACAGACATCTCGATCGACAGCATCTCGATCGACATCATCAATCTTCAAGCAATTGGATGGCATAATAAAAAAACAGAGACATCTCAGCCTACCCACGTCAGGTTTTTAAAACTCATTGCTCAAGTTGCCACGTGGCGCAAGGAAATTTGCTCAAATTCAAGCCTGCCTCTGTGCAGCGATCCATATTCTCATCTTTTTTTACCTTTGGCAATGAAAATTACCCTTTTTCACCTTCTCGATATTAATTTTAATAACGGAAATTTTAAGAGTGCTCCAAGTAATTAAGTTTTTGAGGCTTTATTTGGGAAAGTAAGTCTCTTCTCCTTCTTTGTATTTCACTCGATCGTTTTTTCTTATATTTAAGAACAATCTCTCCTATTTAAATTGGAAAGTATCTCAATCAAACTATTTTTAAGGAGTAGGAGCCTTTCGTCAGACAAGGGATTGAATCGTTTGTAAAGAGGGAGGAAATCAGTATGTGCTTGAGATGCAAAGAGAGAGGGTTAACCAAGAAGAGGAAGTGTGTGATGTATTTGTGAATTTTCTTGGCTAATTTCTGAAGAGATGAAAAAGAATTGCTACTACGGTAAAATCGGAGGAAGCAAATGTCGGCGAAGCTTCAATAGCTCTGGTTGTGTCAATGGTGGACACATGTGATAGAGAATTCGAGAAGAAAGTAGTTTATGTTAGAACTATAGCATTTTCCTTTCTAAATCAAATTTGATAGGACATAAATGTTCATACACATACTAGGCATGTATTATATTAAATTCACATTAATTATTTATATATGTATTATATGTATAAATACACAAGAAACCATATTATCTTCACATTAAAAAACAAACAAAATCTAATAATTAAATGGTTTTGCAAAAAAGTTTAAAAAGTATAATGGTTTGAAATAAAATATAATAAAGTTGTTCAACATATTATATATGAGAGCAAAAATATGAAATTCTGTTCAAAATACATACTTAAATAATTATCAATTTGTAATGAGAAAATAGAGTGTATGTCAATATCAATTTACAAATATAGAATTAAACTAAATAAGAGTCCATAAACTGTTAAATTATTAAACATCATGCACAAAGTTACATAAAACAGTCTTTGCGTATTCCCAAAAAATATACATAAAACAGTTTGTGCATATTTGCAAGTATACACATAAAAGTGATCAATATTCAAAGCTCTAACTGTTTGAAAATTATTAAAAATACAAATAGAAATAATCTTGCATCACTATCCTGAGAAAAAAGCAGTATTTTCCTTTCATAATAAATGTGAAGAGAGGATTCACAAAACAACTAATGCCATTTTTCAGAGTTTTATCCATGATTTTAGAAAACTAATATCCGTTTGTAACATTCCATGAAAATATTGTTTCCTAGATGGAGTTCCATCCTTGGGTTCTATGTTGGTAAATGTGTTATTTTTTATACTTTTTTCGAAAAGAAAAACTCAACCCTCTTCATATTATGAAAAATGATATAAAAATGCACTATTTGAATTGATTATTAAAGTTTAACATATTTAAGCATAACATTTTGGTATATATCATACCAAGATCAAAACAGAAATAATATTTTTGACAAAACAATCGTGTCACGTGCTTAGGTTGATGACATATGTTTGACACTTTATATTACATATATATTATTTATCATAATAAATAAAAGAACGATAATATGTTGCAATTGATTATGAAATTTACAGGGTAAAAATAAAGAGTAAAATAAATTTATAAGGGATCGTGAATGTGCGTGCCACTTAAATGAGTGTACGTTACAATTTCATCGATCACAAACTAAAGTACGTTTAAATTTGAGTTAGTAAAGTTAGTTACATTCCTAAAATTAATACGTACATATCCATAGGTACACCTTACATATCCTAAAAGAGTAACTTATTTCAATTCTTGTTTTGTTTACGTCTTCTCTGAGTTTTTTTTCCTGTAAATATATACCAACATGTGATAACCTCTCTTGAAAAGAATTGAGTTCTTCCTCACACTTATTGTACTACAGCACAGGAGTGCCTCTCTGACAATCAATTAGAAACGATAAATTTGTTGTTTTGTAAGCTTCTATTTTTACTCATAACTTCTAGATTAATATAAAAAAAATAATAAACATATTTTAAAGATTGTAATACAAAACTAATATGAAGTTAAAATTTTACACTTTCGAGATTAAAACTGAAAAAATAATTATTTGCTGTTTCTGCACAAAAAAAAATTATCTGCTATAAAAATAATAATATAATACACAACAATAATGATAAAAAAATTATTTCTTTTAGATAAACGATTTACGCATATTGCATAAAGGTGTTTTAAAATTTTTAAATAAATTTCGAATCTTTACAAATAAAAAGCTACAATGTCCATGTCTTTATCAACATTTCACTCTAATTTGTCCAATAATATATACAAATTATCATACATTGTACAGTTACCAAAAAATAAATACCAACTAAAATAAGTTCTATTTTAATTTAAATATTGATTGCAGTTCAACAAAACTTTTTGTTAGAATAATATTACCAAACTTTTTGTAAGTAATAAACTGCGCGTAGCGCGATCATTCCTCTAGTATATATATTATAGTATCAAAATTAGCCATGAGANAAGAGATACAACAAAGCCAAAGCCAACTAGGAAATCTACTAAGAGATAAATATAAAAGAAACTTGGTCACCAAGTCAACTACATAATGGGCCTAAATACTAAAGTGGG
>OVAN01006625.1:0-20979 GCA_900406275.1 Anastatica hierochuntica
TCTCGAATGAAAACCGTAATAAAAACCGACAAAATACGAATACATCAACAACACCGCAGAAAAGACATAGAATGCCTTCTAAGCCAGCATACATTTAACACCAAGCAGGCACCTATTGTGCCACAAGCAAACATGACATACAAAGATGCCCTAAACAAAACCTCTGGCACCACACTCCGTAACATGCGATCCACTACACCGACCGGGCTTCCTTCACTTCAACTTAACCTGTATGTATGGATCCAAGGCTTTCTTTTCATCTCTAGAGGCGAACACATTTCTCCTTCTCACACACGCCTATCTCATACAAAACATCTTAAAACACTAAGACAATAACCTACACTTATCATGCTCAATCAACAATCAGGACTGACTCGACACTCAAGCATGACTATCAAGCAAGACGCGTTAAATCTATACTACCAGAGAAAACATCCTAAACCAGTTCTACGGTGGTAGCTACTTGTTTAGCTCCTCATCTTAGCCTGAAGCTGCATATGGAGACGGATGTTGATGACTTCTGAACCGGCTACTGAACTTCTTGACCTAAATCAAAAAGGAACCCGGGTTAAACCTTATTTGTGCCACAAGTCGGGCTTTATATCTTGTGATCTTGTTTTTCTCGTTTCTTTTTCGCACGAAGACCCACTTGCATTACATCTTCAGTTGTGATGACAACTAATCCAAAGACTTTATCTTTTATTGGGGGAGAGTAATTCAGTTTTCATAATCGTTTTCCATTTCTCCCAATCAGGCATTTCTTTGCTCTCTGATACAAATTTCAGATTTGGATCATCACTTTCATTACTAATTTTTTTAGATACAGAAAAAGAAAATATTTCATCAATATCCTCTATGTCCTCTCTAACACATTAATATTCAGTATGGGTATAATTAATCGAGATCTCATGTTTTTTTTTATATCATTTTCGTCTTCAGGACGAATTTCACATGGTTCTTTTGGAACCTTTTCACATATGTCTTTTAGACACTTTTCTATACGTGACTCATTTGTAGTACTTTGGGAAAATTTTTTTTATGTGGGTCTTTTTTGACCTTTTCATTTTGGTCTCAAAATTTCTTTTTCTTCCAGCGAATCTTATCTTTAGACTCAATGGGTCTCCCCCTCTTTAATTGAACCTTAGGTTCATTCACTTTGTTTCCATCTATATGTTCTTCGGGAACATTGATTCTTGATGGAACCTTTACTTTGGAAACATATGATTTTGTCATCTTTTTTGTATCGGTAAACGCATCTGGTAGTTGATTTGCCATATTCTGCATATGTATAAATTTTTGAACTTACATCTCATTTATTAGTAAGGGCATCTAGGTGTACCAAAGATGGCGTACACCATGTAATATCTTTTGAAACCTGTTTAATTCATCCCTTAGCGTTGGGAATTCATTTTCATAAGAATGACAATCGGCAAAACGAGTCGTAAACATATCACCAGTGTGTGGTTAAAGATATCAAATATTACTTGGTGATGTATCTCCGACATAAATCCTTAATTCCCTCTGTGAGCTTATTTTAGTTTTTTGCGGTGAAACTATAGGAACATAAATTCCGCATTCAAAATCTGATGTGGACATTTTTAAAGTTTAAATAACTCTTTTTTAATTAGTTAGATTACTATCTTTCAATTTATAATAAGTAGGTATCACTATTTATAGTGCACTAAAGGGAGAAAAACAATGTTAAATTAAAATATCTAAAATGGGTAATGATCCCAATTTTAACAGATAATTGATTGAGAGAGGCATTTAGCCTAGTGGTAATGCGCTCTTCTCACCTTCCCCTGGGTCTCGGTTTCGAGTCTCCGGATACGCACGTTGGTGCGAAAAACCCGTATGCGGGCTTAAGGGCTACCATATCAGTCCGTTGTGATCCGGACTCCTCCATAGTGAGATAATAACTCCCGATTATAGGGTTAAGGTCATCGGGTCACCTCGTTGTGGCTCGGAATGATCGACAAAAAAAAAAGATAATTGATTTTTTTGTTCCGTTTTTGGACAAATTGGATCAAGGGTATAAATGTCATCTTACTAAAGAAATTATGGCGTTCTATGGAAAGTTGCAAAAATATGGCATTTTTGAAAGATTACTAAAAACAAAAAGACTTATAGTAATTTTCCCACGTGCTAAATGCTTATGCCTCTGTACTCATCTTATCTCCTTTTCTCACAAAATCACAAACCATGAAATCAGACAACTTGTGGAGCCGTAAACCAGACACCAAAACCGGTAAACACCTTAGCAGATCTGGGTTTCCGGTTATCAGATACCTCCGGGGACAAATCCAGAACATCAAGAACAAATCCGCCGGTCCCGGAATCGGCGGCGGCTTAGGCTGCGGCGCTGGAGTTGGCTTTGGCCTCACGGGCGGGCTCGGAGTAGGCGCTTCCGAAGGACTTAACTATACTGATGTGGTGTTTGGCTTCGGAATCGGTTGTGGAATCGGGTTCGGGTTTGGATACGGTTTTGGAGTTGGCGGTGGATACAGTTTCGATGACATTGGAGATTATCTAACTTATGAGAAGAGCTCCGATTCAGCTTCTGGGTCGGGTAAAAGATTTTTAACCGATTATTGAAACATTTTTGTTTATTATTTATTTACTTTCAATCAATTCAACATTCATCTTATTCCCATGGATATTGCTCCCTTTTGATTAACTTTATCAGATTATTTGAAGTTATCAATATATTCTTTTAGAATTTATAATTAGTTGAACTCGAATCCGTTCGTATTGTGATGTTAGTGACATATTATTTACACACCCAAATAGTAAAATTTTTGATATTTTAGTTATTCTTACTCAACTTGTATCTGTGGTTTTGATGCTTTACCAGAGAAGAACATGTTTTTTGCAACTTAATATCACAACGATATGAAGTCTAAAAGTTTATCATGAATGATAACTTATTTAGTTTAAATTGAAGCTCTCTAATGATATGGCTTCTTTTGTACACACGCCAATTCATCACCTGAAATGTGGTCAAGAACATACCAAAACGGCTTATTTCTCGGCCTAATCGATTCAATACACTTAACCAAATCTGTCTCTGAACTATTTGTTTGCATAATGGGAGATTTTCCGTTTACCATCTTTCTTGTACCGTTAGAGGAGTGAATACATTTCAAATACGGTTTAGTTATCTTGGAAGCTTAATATGATTAACTCTAGAACTGACTGGTGAGATAGTGAGCTTTTTTCCATCGGATAGATCTATGGCCCATTCATGCAAAGTTTGAAATGATGGTTGATTCTTGTTTTATATATTTGAGAAGGAACTAATAAACGTGTGTTTCTTCTGGTGCAAGAAACTTTAATGGGTAATCGACAGAAAATTGTTACAGAAGCTTCCGGAGATTTCCAAGTCTTGTTAGTTTGATTACTAAAGAGTAAATAGTTTTGGGATAGTGGCAAAAGTAGGGAAATTACTCTCATTCCCCCTAAATTATGCAAGTCACCCAAAATTGCCATAACTGATCCTACGAACAAATATGCCATAAAATTCATATGAAAATTGCGTTTGTACCCTTAGCTTGTTTTTTAATATTGAAAAAATCAATTTTTGTAGAATATTCTCCTCTCTTTCTTTCAATTTGCACTCTCCCTCTTTCACTTTTTTTTTTTCTCTTGTCGACGAAAAACAATGACGGAGAAGTGATGAAGATTAGTGGCCTTGGAATCGCCGGTGTTTTGTTCCTTCCCAATATGGTGAGTTAACTTCTTGAAGATGGCATTTGGAAGAGCTTTTATGAATAAATCGATCAAATTTTCACTTGAACGAATCTGTAGAACACGGACTTCGCTCGCCATTCTTTTGCAGTTCATGGATGATGAATAACTTTGGTATAATATGCTTTGCTCTGTCCCGTTGTTATATCCATCTTTGAATTGTGCGATGCATGTAACATCGTCTTCATACATAACTGTTTGAAGTTCTTTGTCCGTAGATATAGCACAATCTTCTTGTATATGCTGAATGACAAATCTTAATCATACACACTCGCGACTTACATCGTGAATAGCTAAAATCTCTGCATAATTAGAAAAGTAGTTGCAACGTTTTGCTTCATAAAACACCAAGAAATTGCAGTATCACCACATGTAAACGCATGTCTAGTTTGCGATCGAGCATTGTGAGGTTCAAATAAGTATCTTGCATCTGCAAATCCAATTAATTCTTTTGTGGACGGATTAGAGACAAATAGACCCATGTCTTTTGTACCTTGAAGGTAATGAAGTATATGTTTAATCTCATTCCAACGCTTATGAGTTAGACATGAGCTACACCTAGACATCAAATTTACCGCAAATGATATTTCATGTCTTGTATGACTAGCAAGGTACATCAAAGCCCCTATTGCACTTATGTATGATACTTCAGGACCAAGAACTTCTTCAATATTTTCTTGAGGTTGAAAACGATCTTTATTAAAATCAAGTGATCTTGCAATCATCAGAATAGTCAAGGGATGTGTCTGATCCAAAGAAAACATTTTAAGGATCTTTTATGTGTATGTCGTTTGATGCACTAGGATTCTGTTCTTTGGATGTTAAATTTGTAATTCTAAACAAAACATTGTCTTTCCAAGATCTTTCATTTCGAATTATTTCTTTAAAGATTACATTATATGTGAATCTCTTCAATAGATCCAATGATATTTTAATCATCAACATACATTGCAATGATAATGAATCCTTGTCTGAATTTCTTTATAAATATGCATACATTGATATGATCATTTTTGTAACCTTCTTTTACCAAGTACTCACTAGGGCGATTGTACCATATACGTCTGAATTGTTTCAATCCAGAAAGAGATCTATTCAACTCTATGCACTCATGTTCCCGAGAAGTTGAATTTATTTCTTCTAGCAGCATAAATCCCTAAGAAACTTTCATATAAATATCAATATCTAGTGGACCATATAAATAGGTTTTGACTACATCCATTAGTCGTAAATCAAGGCTTTTTTTAATGCTATGCTAATAAGGAACCTGAAAGTAGTTGCATCCACCACGAAAGAGTATATCTCTTCATCATCCATAAAATCAACTGCTACTTTGGATGCAAAAATATCATCAACGTTGATTTGCTTCCAATTCCATTTTAATCTAGGCATGACATAACTAATTATTAGGTATTTGATTTTTTTGGTTTGTCATGTCTAAGGTCTCTTTGTGAGATCCTTCATTTGTAATCATTTCCTCAGTTTCACCATTGCCAATTTTTACTCCTATTCTTTTCCGAGGATTTTTTCTTTGGAACCGACATGCCTACCATGCTTCATGCATATCTTCGACTCATTAGCAATTTGATTTTGTCCTTCTAAGGTATTCATTCTAACTAAAGCATTTGCAATTGGTATATGTGACTTTGTCTCTCGTTTTGGGTCAGTAAATGCATCTGATAACTGATTTTCTAAGATTTGTAGATGAATTATTTTTTTAACTTCTTAATTCACACTCTTTAATCTGAGGATCAAGATAAGATAGAGATAGCTGATTCCAATCAATTTCTATACCCGGCTATTTATTTGTTCCCCTAATGTTGGAAAAATAGACTCATTAAAATTACAATATGCAAATCAAGCTTTGAAAAAGTCTCCCGTGGATGGCTCTACATACTTGATGCATTCATATTTTCATGCATATGTAGTGTCATTTAGTGTGTGTTTTTATTGTCTTTATCTTGTAAATAATGCATTTTATTGTCAATTTTCATAAAGTTTAGGAATAGAGTTTATAGTTAGAATTTGTAGCATTTGCTGCATTTTTTTTTTTTGCATTTTGTGGGGATTTTATCCTGATAAGGCAAAGATGAGTTTGGAGTTCGGATTCTTGGGGGGAAATTGGATTGTGAATCAAAGAAAAATGATGAAGTATCAAAGAGAATTAAGAAGGATCAAGTTGGAGTCAAAATAAGAGAGGAACTTGTCCATTTAGCTCACTATCGGCCATAGGTTAATGGTGAGTGAAGGGGGAGGCAAGTCTAGCTCCTCCCTGCCTATTTAGCTCAGGATCAATCCCTGGATAGATGGTGAGTTAAGGGAGGGGGGTTATGTTGAGGCAATTCACAACCCTTTTGTCCTCTAAACACTACATATACCCCTTGCAACCTAAGACTCACATCTTGAATAATCTTGGATCATTTTCCTATATGTTTTCAGTGTTTTGCTCTTGATCTTGTGATATTATTAGGATCAAGAGTCTCCCTTTTTTTTATTGTATTTTGAATCTTAAAACCATATCAATCTTTCATTATGTTTATGCTTTCCTTTTCATTTCTCCTGTTCAGGATTAGTAAGTAGTCTCTTTAGATGGATCTTGGTTGTTTAAGATTTGACTATATAGGATTGTAATAATTGTGTTAAGAATAGTTCATATTTAGTTTCCAATGGATTAGCAGGCGAAATGTGTTCGAAGAAATGTTTAGGAGAACTTAATGCATGGTACAGAGAGGTGTCAGTTGGTCCGTCTAGAGTCCATTTGGGTTGTCCACATTAGACCATTAATTTTTTGGCCTATAATTGGACGGTCCACAATGGATCCAAACATTGTCCAAGACCAATAAAAACATGTCCAATGGGCATGCCCATGAACGCCCAATAAAATTTATAGGTAATTTTTATTTAGAAATTTATAATCAATTTATCATTATTCATTTATATTTAATTTTAGTATTTCATGTTAATATTATTCACAATGACTTTCCATCAAAACGTGATTTTTCCTTCAAACCACGATTTTACAATAAAACAATAACTTGCCCGTCAAAAAGGCATTTTCCCGCCAAAATCATGATTTTACCACCAAATCCGCGCTTTTCCCGCCGAAACAACAATTTTTCGGTTAAATTGTTGCTTTTACCACCAAAAATGTGATTTTCCCGCCAAAAACTGTAATTTTCGATAAAAAGCGATTTTCCCGCTAAAACTGCAATTTTTCCGATAAAATCGCGATTTTCCCGCCAAAACTGCAATTTTCCGATAAAGCTGTTATTTTCCCGCCAAAACTGCCATTTTTCGCCAAAACCACAGTTTTCGATAAAGCAAATTTTCCAGCCAAAACCGCTATTTTGATAAAATTGTGATTTTACCATGAAAACCGTGATTATCTCGCTAAGACGGCAATTTTCTGCCAAAACCGCAATTTTCTCGCCAAAACGCAATTTTCGAGAAAACTGCGATTTCGTGCTAAAATCAATTTTCCGCTAAAATTCTAAAACCGCGATTTTCTCGTCAAAATCGTGTTTTTCTTGTAAAACTGTAATTTCCCGTTAAAACCAAATTTTGCATTAAAAAATTATTTTCCCGCAAAACTGCAAAAAAAAAAATGTGATTTGAGAGAAATTAGAGTGAACTAATTTTCTCTCAAATTAAAGTAATCCTAAAATTTTAATATTATGGACAACCCAATGTCCATTTGGTCCTGACCAATTTGTCGATGGAAAAAAAATTGGTCCACAGCCTAGTTGGACCATGTGTTTTCTGGTCTTTTTCACGGACCGTCCATAATAGTTTGGACTGGTCCTGCCCATGCACGGGCCGAGCAATTGATAACTATACATGGTAGCTTATTTTAGCCAATAAAAGTTGATTGCTATGAAGTTTAATGATCATATGGACTTGTTCTTGAAGATCCCTATTGATTTGTCAATTGCAAGAAGAATATAAGAATGGTTTATTATCATGAGAGTGAAGTAAGTTATAATTTTCTTTGGTCATAAAATTTCTTTTAATAGATTGATAACACCGGTATTACCATAAATATAGTCTCTTTAGTTACATTAATCTTTGATCCATCGTTTTTCTTGTCTCTAATTCTCGTTTTTACATACTACTTTATGCTTGTTTCTTTTCCATCTTTTAATTTCTAGTTTAATTGTGTCTATCTTGTTTAAGTTATTGCTTTTGTTTTGAACTAATTAATAGATTATTAGCAACCAAAATCAATCTTGGTTTGCTTAGCTGAAAATAAAATTGTACATTCTGTAAGCTTAGACTTTCTAGCTAAACTACCTCTTTGTGGATTGAGCCTCAAGTACTACAATCGCATAATGTGTGCTTGCAACGTATGCGATTGCTAAGGAAAAAGAGAAAATAAACATTTATACTCAAAAAATTTTTGGCGCCGTTGACGACGAGCCAAAATAGCTAGTTATAGTTTATCTTTGGGATTTCAACTTATTTCAAGACTAACTTTTATTTTTACTATTGTATTAATCTCTTTCAATTTTTTTTTTCAAGGTGATGAATGCAAGAAGGGAAAAAGAGTTGTTTGAGCAAAGAATGAACTTGGGTATGGAAGAACCAAAAATGGGTATGAAAAATGGGAATGATGATGACTGTATGATTGAAAGGTTTCTTTTTGAAGAAAATCGTATGAATCAAGAGCTGATTGGGGATTTTGACATGTCATTCATCAATCCTACAAGAATGGTCATAAGATGTCCTCAACACAATCTTGCTCTCTATGAAATCAAGAAAATCCTAATGTTCAATGCCCTCACTAGAAGTACAACGTTGCATAAATAACTTTGAGTTTTTGGAAATTCATGCTTGGAATTAAGCACTTGAAGATCTTTGTGAATGTTGAAGCTGACTATCTAATTAGAACTTAATAGAATCTTAATATCTTGGTTATGAGCTTTGTCATACTTGACTATGGTAAAACACTAACATTTGAGTTATGTTTGAACATATTTTTTACCAATCTTTTTAGCTCAAGTGGCTACTCTCACTATTAGAGTAATGACCAAGCCCTTGAAAAAACTTAAACCTTTCCTTCGAAACCCCTAATAAGTTTGAATTTGAGCCCTCTTTTGTAAAGTGCATACGAGCAAAATCCTGAGTGAAATGAATGTGAACGACAAAGAGGATACTTCCTTAGAGGTAACCTCATTTTAAAGTTAACTAGAGAAATAGAAGCGGAAAATCTTTAGTGGATTTGATTCATTTGGGTCTTGGGAATGGTTAGTGATGGGGGCAAAAGTTTTCACCCAAAAAGAGTATCACTCAGCTGCAATCGCGCAACGATGTGGTAGTATTAAGGATATCAATCCATTGGAGACTAATCATGCGCTACAACTTATCAGGATTCAAATTAAGCTTAAATGAAATATTATTTTTGGGTTTTTTGGTTACTAAACTAAATGGAGCAGCAAGTAAAATGAAAATAACTAATTAAAAGTAAGGTAATTCAAATGATTAAAAGTGCTAGGCAGTAGATAAATCTATCGGAAACATGATTTTAAAAATATCGATTTTCAGGGAAGCATTAAACACTGTTCTAGAACTCAAGCCACAAATATAGATCCTCTCCACTTTCGAGGTTCGGGTTCCAATGCTTAAATACCAAGAAGCATCAACTTTCGCATGGCTCTGTAGTAGAAAAACACACATTAACTCGTTCAAGACTTAGTTGTTCACAAACCTTTATCGATCCACTTTCGTTGCCTATATCGGTTTGCCCATCAAATACTTGATCAAGTGACTTAAAAGCTGTTGGAATCTAAATCTACCTAAGAACAGTAACTAGGAGATCAAGTTAGCTACAACATTAAGATCAAGCAAAGATGAAGAACTATTCGATCATTCCCTATATCAATTCGACAAACTCATGAATTCATGGGTCCTTTGATTATCTATTACCTAACAAGCGACTACTCAGACATTGACAGAGGTGAAAAGCAATCAAAATCAAAAAGAAACATCTCAAATAGTATTAAAAACAATAAGGGTTTAGAGAACTCCTCTATGATGATACAAGAGTAGAAATCTATCTCCCAAAGGCAAAGCTTAAGATCGAAATCTCCAATGGAGTTAAGGACGAGATGCCTCTGTTTCTAATTTATTTTTTGTGCTAATAGAGTGACTCTAGAAACAAGTATATGTAGCATTAGGTTAAGAAAAGTCGGTTTAGGTTAAGTTGGGGTCGTAATAATGCTATGATCGGTTTAGGGGAATTTTTTGGCCCATAACGGTGTAAAAATCTCGCCAACCGGTCAGGGAATCTTGTGGTACCAGTTGGTGCTCATTTCTTGTCAAAACCCGATCATAGCTCACTTCTGGGCACACTCCAGCTTCAAGGCAGATGGACCAGTTTTCACTAAATTGCTTAAAAATTTTGATACAATGATTCAATTGCCTTGAAACCAACTCAATTTGAAAGCTATCTCAAAATGCTAGTTGCTGTCCAAATTTCATTGAAATCCATAGAGGGTAAAGCCTCCATCTTGGATGATCTTTCTGATGCATCGAAACTGTCCAGAAACTGTCTTTTGCCCCAAATGAGTCCAAATTGCTTCAAAATGCATTGTTCGACCTGAAATGACATTTAACGCTACAAATATGAGAAAAATACCATTTTTGATAAATAAAAGCATAAAAACTCTATAAATGAATAAAAACCTAAGGTAAAAACATGTAAAAATACGATTTATCAGTTAGTGCTAAACCTTGGCAAGTATCCTAGTTTCAATGTATATGAAAAGGATAAGGAAAAGCTGAAATAGAGAAAGAGAAAATTTAAAATCGAAATACCCTAAAGATTAAAAAAGAAAATAAGCTCTAACCTTAGAAAATAAAGAAAAAATCCGAGAGAGGCACACTTATAATAAAAAGAAACGAAAAAAAAATCAATTTTGTTTAGAATTTGTGGCTCTAAGAATCAAGAAAGTTGCTAATAGCTAAAAAAGAAAAAGTATACAAGAGTCTCTAAGCGTCAATAAAAGAAAAAAAGAGTGTGCTCAATGAATGAAAATTTATTGGTTTCTAGCATTAGGATGGGAAACACCTAAAGGTTGTGTCTACTAAAGACACCACGTAAAGTGCAAAATTTCTTCAGCCAAAGTTGATTCCCAAGCATGGTGATCTCTAGAAAACCATAGATCCTTGCTAATTTCATGGGATTGGTAGACAAGATGCCTCATGTGATGCTAGGGCTTATGTGAATGTGATCTCATGTGAGAAGGCCACGAAGTAAGAGCTAAACAATATGAAACAAAACTCCACTTCTATCATATTCGTGGGTTCTTCATCAAAGACAATAAATCCATGTGCATTCTCAATTATGGACAAAGACATTAGTAGTAAGAAAGTGTCTCTCAAACCCACCCATTTTTCTACTATAACTTTAACTCTAACAAAGTGTGTTAATGGAATAATTAATTTTAAAGTAAAGTGCAAATGTTTCCCAAAACTTTTTTGTAAAAGTTAAAGTCATAATGACTAATGAGATGAAGGAAAAAGGAAAAGAAGGGCTTGATGCATTGATGAAGAATATTTTTTTCATTAAGCTACATGATACACCATGGAATATCATACACACGATAAGGAACATCTGATTGCCATCTTTAAGACTAACTCATTCACAAGACTAAACGGCACAAAACCACTAAAGATTTTTGCCTCATAATTCTATAGTTAACCTTAAAATGAGGCTAACTTTAAGGAAGTATTATCTTTGTCATTCAACTTCATTTTACTCGTGATTTTGTCCATGTGTGCACTTTCCAAAAGAAGCCTCATATTCGAATTTATTAGGAGATTTTGAAAGAAAGGTTTAAGAGTTTTCAAGGGTGTGGTCACTAATTGAAAAATGAGAGTAGCCATTTGAGCTAAGAATAGTGGTAAAATCGATTTAAACATAACTTAAGTGTTGATGTTTTACCATGATTAAGTATGACAAAGCCCAAAAGTAAGATTTTTAAATTCAATTAAGTTTTACTTAGATAGGAATTAGCTTCAAGGGATACTCTACTTAAACATTCATAAAGACCATCAAGTGCTTAATTCCAAGTGTGGATTTTCCAAAAACCGAAAGTGGTCTATACAACATTGTACTTCTAATGCGGGCATTGAGAATTAGACAAATTTAAACTATTTACAAGGCAATCCAGTGATTTTTTCCTATGTAAAGCATAAGTGTAATCTTATATGCTTCTAACCATCTAAGATTTCACACATGAATGTAATCTATATGAGTTTTTTTTTAAAGAATGATTTTTTTGTTTTTTCGATTCTTTCAATTTTTTTTGTTTTTTTTCACAAACATATCACAATGCAATGATTCAAATGATGCAAAAATAAAAAATCAAAACTAAAAACATCATTAGTACTAAGTCCATCCCCCATACTTAAACTGTATCGTCCCAATGAATATTTAATCTGAAAGAGTGGCCTTTATAAATATAAAGAACTCAAATGCTATGTTATTTACAAAGGTTGAGATATGTACCTTTATTTCTTGTGGAAATGAGGTTAGAAATAAAGTCTTTTGTGAAAAATGAAGAAGATAAGGGAGTGGGTGAGAGAGTAGATGTCGCCCATTCATTGATTTCAAGAGGAAATTATTTTTTTCGTATAGGCAAGACCAAAGCTTGATAAAGTTAAACATGAAAACAAACCATAAACCAAATATTAAAAATAATTTATTTTTGAGGTAACATAACAGGTTTTTGTTCTTGGGAATGCCTCCCAAGGACGCTTGTCTGTAGTTATTAGCTGGACTTTGGATATGATTCGATCAACTTTTGGAAACAAATATAGGGAGATATTGGCCAATTCACCCACCTGGTGGAACATTAGATATTTTATGGATCTAATTAACGCATCAACAAGATGGTCACATGTATCCTTGTTATCGACCTACAATCTGGCGTTTGCGAGGCTACTTTCTCTCTTTGATTAAATTACGATCACATTTTCCATATTTCCATTTGAAGACAATTCGTTTTGATAATGCTTGTCAATTAACGTCTCAGACTTTTGATGACTATAGCATGTCCATTGGGATAAGTGTTGAGCATTTTTTTCACATGTTCACACACAAAACTGTTTAGCTGAATCGTTAATAATCAAGTATCTTCAGTTGATTGTTAGACAATTGCATATGATATCTAAACTTCCAACATCTGCATGTGGATCTGCCATATTACATGGAGTAAAATGGATTCATATCATGCTCCACCATGACGTTATAAGAGAGGATCTAATAGGAGGTTAGGTACATATACTAGATATAGTTTTAATCGATTATTAATTATTGTTGTGAGATAAAGTTTTTAATTTTTATGTATTGTTTTTCCAAAGAAATCTCGAAAATTGCAAGTGCACAACTATGCGATTGTAGCACTTGATGATCGATCAACAAGGAGCTAGTTTAGCTAGAACGTATAAGCTTTGAGAATGCACAATTTTATCTTATTCTAAGCAAATCAAGAAGGATTTTGATTCCTAATAATCTACTAATCAATTCAATACAAAAGGAATAACTTAAACAAGATAGACAAAGTAAAACTAGAAATTAAAACAAGCAAAGACACAAGCATAAAGTAGTATGTAAAAACAAGGAGTAACGACAAGTTAAACGATTGATCAAAGGTTAATATAGTTGAAAAGACTAAATTTATGGTAATAGTGGTGTTCTATCAAACTATTAAGAGCAATTCTATGACCAAAGACAATTATAGCCTACTTCACTTTCATGATAATAAAACATTTTCTATGTTATGTAATTACTCAACATTCGCTTCTTGCAATTGAAAAATCAAAAGGAATCCTTAAGCACAAGTACATGTAGTCAGTAAACTCCCTAAAAATCAAATTTCATTGGCCAAGCTAAGTTTAGGAAGAATTAAGTTCTCCTAGACATTTCACCAAGCACCTTTCGGGCGTGAATCACATACATATCAAAATTCATTCAAATCAAGAATTAAACTAAACATGAATCATCATTAAGACCATTATTACAATCCTATCTAACCAAATCTTAAACACACAAGATTCATGTAAAGAGACTACTCACTAATCAGAAAGAGAAGAAATGGGAAGGAAAGCATAAATATAAAGAAAGATTGATTCGGGTCTCAAGATTCAAGATATAATCAATAAAGAGAGACTCTTGATCTTAAAAAGATTCCAAGATCAAGAGCAAACCACTAAAATATAAAGAAAATTATAACGACCTATTCTCTAAATCATATTAATTTTGGGTTGATTTAAATTTAATTTTTAAAACCGGTTTCATTTGCTTTAATTTCTCTAAAACAAGATTATGCTTAAACATATTTAAAGTAATAACATAATACCAAAATTTCCCAGCCACCATAATGAGAGAAGAAAAGAGTTGTGAAGTAGAGAAAGAACAAGATTGAGGGTTTCGATTATAGAGATCAAAGGAGATGATGTGTTTGAGCGAGATTGAGTTATAGCAACATGAGAGAGATATAAGAGAATTGCATGGAGAAAAGGGAGGAGTGCAACAATGGAGAAAGGAGAGTGAGTTCAATGACGGAGAATAAGGCCATGACCATGAGCATAGACAACATGAGGAAGTAGAGAGAAAGCGAGAGAGACAAGGAGATAAAGGTGGTGATGAAGCTATCACGGTAGAGAGAGATCGAGAATAAGATTAATGATCAAGGTAGAGAGAGACCGAGTATAAGATTAATTATGGAACCAGAGAGAGTGATGAGCTAGATAGGCCAAAAGAGAGAGAGAGAGCCATAGAGGGTGAGACACAATGAGGGAGACCAAAAATCATCAGGAAAGAGACATAACATGGAGAAGAAGAGAATCTGAGAGAAAGTGATGACTATAAGGGAGGTAGATGATGTAACGAAGATGAACTTGGTCGGGGAAGATAAGAAGAAGAGGAAGAAGAAGAAGAAGAAGAAGAAGATGAAGAATAAGAAGAAGAAGAAGAAGAAGAAGAAGAAGAAGAAGAGTTAAGCGTCGAAAAATGTCTTTCTCAAAAGATGTCATTGTCAAGAATCCATAGGAACAAACATAATCAAAATCGGAGGTCTCCATCAAAAGTTATGCACGTTATTTCTGGCCAAGAATAAACCAAAGTTGTTGGGATGCAGAGGTAGATTCGACCAATCTCAGCATGGTCGAGAAAGGATCGATCGAATCGTAATCTTTTGATTTGGAAATTTGGTAATAGGTTGCTAGCTCCCTTGTCTTTCAACTCCAACAAACATATCATTTTTTCCAAGATGATCCAAGATGTGAGTTTTAGGTTATGAATTGCCTCACCATTGACCCCCCTCCCCTCCTTCAGTCACCATCTAACCAGGGTCGATGGTCAGTTAAATGGACAACTTCTCTTCTTCTTTTGGCTCTAACTTGATCCTTCTTTATCATTTTAGTTTGATTCACAATCCAATTTCCACCAAGAATCCAAACTCCAAACTCCTCTTTGCCTTATCAAGCCCCATTCATTACAAAATGCAAAGAAATACAGGCAAATGTAACTAAATCTAGACTCTATTCCTAAAATGTGTGGAAATTGATATTAAATGCAATATTTACAAGCTAAAGATAACTAAAACCCAGATTAAATGACACTAAATATGCATGACAATATGAACACATCAACTTTATCGGACTTGTCTTTTGCTTGTCCTCAAGTAAACAAATAAAGACATTCCTGCAATAGAAGTTTAAAAGTGGGAACTCAAAGACACAATAGAAAGAAATGTCTTATGCCCAATGTCCTAAAGAGAAGTATAATGGTTCAAAGATCATCCTAGGATCTATATACTTCGCCGTGATTGTAACAAAACTGACTCTTAGAGTCTAGGTTTAGCATACATAAACCATTCTATCCCTAGTTCCTTTTACATTTAATTAAGTTTAGGCATGATTTCTTTACCCATGGATAATGTATCTTATCCAATCGGTTTGGTATTTTGAAAAGGTATTAATGCGAAGAATTTTTTGAAAGAACTATTTAAGTCGTTTCTCTCAACTAGTAGTGCAAGAAATTATGCAATAACAAGGTGGTAGCGAAACAATTTTTCTTATAAAGCTAATACTTCCTCTAATTGTTTCCACCCAACGCTTCCTAAAAGTCTAGACAGAATCTTTAGGTGTTTCCCATCCTAATGCTAGAAACCAATAATTTTTCGTTCACTGAAGACACACTTTTTTTTTCTTTTTTTGTTGGCACCTAGAGATTCTTACTTATTTATTTGCATGTTCTTAATGTTTTTTTGACCTTCTGAGGTAGTTTTCTCGTATTTGTGATTTTAGTGACTAATCAAGTCAAAGCATCAAAAAGGATAGAGAAACATGCAAAATGCGCCTCATTTATACTTACAAGAAAGTTTCAAGTATGGATTAAGAAGGCAAAACCTCAAATGCTCGAGTTTTGCATCTTACCAAACTGGACTGATTCTCAGCATCAAAAAATCACCTTCAACAAAAATCTTTGTTTCCTTGGATTAAGATTCTCTTAGTAGAAAAGATATAAATTTGAGTTAGCTTTCAAATGCAAGTAGTTCAAAGTCTTTTGGAATTGGAACAAAGAAGTTACAACCGATTGAGTGGAAATATGTCAGTTTTCCTCGAAAATGAAACAAGAAGCGCACATCAGCATTCTCATCGGTTGGCATGCTTTTTTTTCCACTGGTTTGGAGTTCATTTTTGGTACAGACCAGTGGAGGGTAATTTCATGATCAGAAATAGAAATTGCCTTATAATTTACGGTTCATTTAACCGACTTCGATTCCGTCAAAAGCGACTTAACCAGTGACAACTTAAGGAAGATATATCATTATAAAAAAATTATTTTAGCCTATAGGGATAGGAGAGCCATGTTTTTTAGATCAACCCTTGAGTTCATTTTAAAGCTTTAGAGATTTTCTTTGTTCTTCAGATTTAAGAGCTTCTTTGGAGAAGATCTAGATTTGTACTTTGTTATTGAGAATATTTCTAAATTTCTACTCTTAATACATGATAATTTCATTGATTTATTACTGTTGAGTTACGTGCTCCATGTCTGAATAATTCATATGTTAGGTTTTACGCTTTTCAAAGAGTTCATGTCATCATAAGTTGCTAGTGTTTGTTTAGGGATTCATATTGTCTTTGTCTTGGTTGATTATAATGCATGATTGTTTTACTGCGCATTTAACAACCTTATCTTTGGTTGGTTTACATTACAAAAGATTGTTAAATTGCCTAAAACAAACCTTTAACAAGCTAAGTAGCAGGAAGGCTTTGAAAGTAGATCGCTTTGACTTAGTGAACTCATCGAAACTTGTACACATATCAATACATGTTTAGCTTATGGAATGATCAACAAAATTTGAGTTCCTTGGTTGATTAAACATAAAATCCCAAGCCTTAAAAGTTGGGAGGATCTATTAGTGTTTTTGAGTTCTAGAAGACATTCAATTTTAATCGCTAAAGATTACGGTTTATAGGTGCATGATTCTCTGAGAATTTCCTAACATTTTATCAATTGATATACAACCACTTTTATTTATTATTAGTTGCTGTCATTTCTTTATTCACTCACCAAACAATTTTTTTAGCTTAAGTCATTTCTGATATTCGTAGTGTAAAATCAAAATCCTCGTGCAAATCGATACCCGAAGTACTACAACTACGTTGTGCTCTTGTTGCTGTAGTCTCATTTACTTGGGTGAAACTTTAAACGCCTTTGATGGTGAAGGCCTTATGATCAGTTTGCCTTGTGACAAAGTAGGACATGAGAAATTGTTAGGAAGAATCTCTTTGCACTACAAGAAATCACGTTAATTGCGAGGACGTATTTCGTCGCAATTTTCTAGCAAATGGTCAATTGCGAGGAAATTACGAGGAAACCAAGGTTGTAGTTAATCGTTAGTCGCAAATTGCCTTTCCACGCAATTTTCCTCGCAAATTTGAGAGAGAAATGTTTTGCCGCGTTTTGGTTACAAATTTGCGAAGAATTTCCGATGGAAAATAATGCAAATAATTTGCGATAAAGGTAGAAATCGCAAAAAATTGTGAGGAAATTACGACAGAAATACGCATTTCGTCGCAATTTGGTCGCAGATAATTGCGAGAAAATGCATTTTGTTCCTCGCAATTTCCTCGCAAAATATTGCGAAGAAATTGCGACGGAAATACGCATTTCCTCGCAATTTGATCGCAGATAATTGCGACCAAATTACGAGGAAATGCATAAGTTCCCCGCAATTTCGTCGCAAAATATTGCGAGGAAATTGCGAGCAATATCCTCGCAAAAGTTTGGGAATTTTTTTTAAAATTAAATGAATTAAATTTTAATAAAATGTATTAAAAATAAAAGAAAAATAATTATAAAATTAAAATAAAATTATAAATGAAAATTAAATATATTATAAATTTAATTTTGAAAATAAAAATAAATGTTATGAAATGTATTTTACAAAACAAAATAAATCCTAAAATCTAAACGTTGTCTCTCGGCGGCTGATGTTGCTGCTGCTGCTGAACCTCAGAGGCGTATTGGGTAAAGTTGGGATTGTTCTGCACAATCCAATTGAAAAGGCGAGAATATCACTAACTTGGTGCTCGTACCCGGCCATCTTCGACCGAACAACACTGACCTCCTCGCGAGCCGTGTTAGCTTCTTCGCGAGCCGCGTAAACAACTGCATGAGCCGACACAAGCTCCTCCTTGACCCTCTTCAGCTTCTCCTCAAATGAATTCGAGAAGACTTGCAGATGCTCAATACCGGCTGCAGCTGAAGAGGCCTCCGGTAGGAGAGACCCAACACCAAAAAACTGGCCTTTCGACCGGGGAGCAAGCTACAGAAGAAAACAAGAAATGTTATTAAACGTATTAAAGAATTAAAAAAACAAATTATGTATTACAAATAATTACTACTAACCTCGGCAAAAATCTTGTTCTTCTCGAATTGGGAAAGACACGTGGACTGAACAGAGCTATCTGTGGAGTCCATCGAAAGAGCAAGCTCCGCATCGTCGATCCGGCGGTGGACATCGTTCGCGAGCTGCTCTGACTTCGCATCTACGAAGGTGCCGTCCGACCTTTTCTTCGTCTCTTCGAGCACGGCTAGAAGATCGGGAACGTCGGCACCGTCCTTAGCCTTATTTAACATATTATTTATATAATTTAGTAGATTATTTATTTTTAATAAAATATTTAATACATTTATTTATTTATTTTTAAAATTTTAAATATTGAAGTACTTACGATTTTTCGGGCATCTACCCTGAACGAGTCACGCTGTGCCGTATGTGTCGCCTCCGCCTTCTCCGTCTCAGGGTTCTTCCGGGCCGCAACGCGCTGCCCGCTCCTCGAAATGTTCTTCTCCACCTCCCAGTGAACGACTAGCTAGAGCCAGACTTCGTTGTCCATCCAGTCTGGCCTCACGTTCTCGACCCCTTTCTGCGCCTACCTCTTCTTCCATCAATGTTCTTGGTCCGAGAGGCGGTCTTTCACTTTGTTCTCGAACGCCTCCTTCACCCGTTTGTCATAAACTCGATCCCAATTGTACGATTGCTGAAAAAATGCAACCGTTAAATATTTAATAATTAAAAATTATTTTGATATTAAAAAATTAAATACTTACGATGAACGCATTGAACCAGTCATCGAGAACGGACTGAGGCACCTTGGTGATGCTCGTGTAAGCCCCTTGAAGTGGTTCTAGAAGATCTTTGTGACCTTCTGCGCGACCTTCTCGTCGTCGTCGAACCTGAAATAAAGAAAAAGTCAAATTTATAGATAATACAAAAATATGAATTTGAAAATAAAACTTTAAGAAACATTACCAGAATGTCGGAGGTCGCCGTGGGTGAAGTCTGGGCAAATCAGTCCGAGCAAGACTCTGGAGAAGATCCTCCCGAGAAATCCCTGGCGTGTGTGGTGTCGGGGCCTGCTGCGTGGGAAAGGACAGAGATGTCTCTGAAACGTATCCTGAACTGGAAGAGCCCATACCAGACGTCTGTCCCGGCCCAGATGTTTGTCCCGGCCCAGGCCTACCTGACGTCTGCAGATAAGCATTGAGGCCAAAAGGGTCGTCGTCCTGCTACATAATTGCAGAAATTTAATTTTTTAGAATATGGTTATGTAAAATAATTTTTCAAAAATATTTTTCTTGATTAATATTGATTAAAAAAATTATTTAAAAATTTTGTAACTTCAGTTTTAATTATTTGGAACAATAGCAATGTATAAAAAATTTTGCATACATTTTTATAGATTAATATTGAATAAAAAAATTATTATTAAATTTTATAAGGTAAAGTGTAGTTTATAATTACTAAATATAATAGTTTATGTTCTACCTTTCATTCCGGAAATATCTAATAATTACTTATCTAAACCCCCTAAATCTACTAATTATATCACCTAATTACTATCTAAACCACTTAAAAGTTTTGTATCTTTCTAAATATTAACTAATATTAAACAAATAACTTTAAAACTTACATTAGAATTTGGATCCATGGAGGAAAGGAGAGTGAGAGGATTGCTTTAGAGAGAGAGAGATTGATTTTTAGAGAGAGAGTTTTGGGCGAATGAGAAGAGAAATATGTGGTGGGGGTATATATATATATATATATCAGGGTATACCAACTGAAAGTGTTACAATGCTTTCGCGTCTGACGGATGCGTAATCTTTCCATTCCCAGTTCTATGTTCTGCATGCCATCTCATCGCGGCCACGGTCTTTTCTGAAAGATAAAGTGGCTTCAGCCTGTCGATGGTTGGCAAGTACCACATCTGTTGAAATGGTACGCGAGTACGTCCACTTGTAGGTTGATATCTCGGTTTCCCACAAAAGCGACACTTCTGCAACTTTTCTTCATCTTTCCAAAATATCATGTAGTTTTCAATGTATACATCAATCATTATGAATGGTAACCCAAGACTAGAAACCAATTTCTGAATTGCATAATAGCACTCAACCGAATTATTATCCGTATGCAAATACTCTTTAAATAAATCTGCCCATGCATTCATGCAGTTCTCAGATGAGTTGTAATCGCTTTTAATTGTCATCATCCTAGATGCCTATGATAATTTAGACAGACCTTCTCTACATCCATCATAGATAGTTTGATTAGCAGCGTCTAACATATCATAAATTTTTTTTGCATCTACGTCTGGTTCCTCATTATTTGGAACATCAACAAATGTTGCATTTTCTTCACATGCATATGATGTATT
>OVAN01006626.1:0-20977 GCA_900406275.1 Anastatica hierochuntica
TAACCTAGCTAGTTTGAATTTTATTAACCTAGCTAGTTTGAATTTATAACATTGAGATTATTTTTTTTGTTAATTTATTCCAATAAATGAGAGAGACAAATGGATGAATGCTTGCACTACCTCTGCTGTCATCTCACGAAATCAGAGTTCGAATCTTGTATCTAACTCTAATTAGAGGACTACTTGCCACTAGGGTATAGACGATAAAAAAAGATTTGTTCCAACAAATATGAAATTAAGTCTAAAAGCTTTGTGGAAGCCTTTTGTTCTAGTGGTCAATGGTTTAAAGGCTTTTACATCACGTCTAAGAATCGAATCCCGGAGTGCAATTTCTTGCAAACTTTCAGGTACAAGTTTCATGAGACTTCAGAGCGCTACATGCAAAGCCGTTCGTTGTGGTCTCATGTATTGCGGAGAGAGTTTGTCCATCAAGGATGTCGTACATGCAGAATCGTTCATCATAAATCCAAGTGTTATGAGGAGCAGTGTCGTGAAGTCATTTGTGAAACTGTTCATCTCAATCGTATGAGATGTCGCGTCTGATTGCTCATCATTTGTAATAGAATTAAGATTAAAAT
Source organism: Anastatica hierochuntica (assembly GCA_900406275.1). Lineage (NCBI taxonomy): Eukaryota > Viridiplantae > Streptophyta > Magnoliopsida > Brassicales > Brassicaceae > Anastatica > Anastatica hierochuntica. The sequence continues at coordinate 579 of OVAN01006626.1, forward strand.
ATAAATAATGTTGTAACTTTCGGTTCATTATTAAGAAAAAAGTCTAAAAGCTTATGTTAAAATATTTTTGTTGAATAATCAAAGTTTATATTGGAAGCATCTTTTATGTAATAGTCTAAGCTTCCCTAAGAAGTTTTGTCTCTAGATATTTTATATTTTAGCTTCCTATGAAAGTCATGTAATCTCTATAGGAAAAACTAGGCATGGGCAAATTAACATTTGGGTCGGGTTCGGATCGGGTATTTCAGGTTTTGGGTTTTTCGATTCTTAGGTCGGAGATCCGTTCGGGTATTTTTTTAGTTCAGTTCGGTTCGGATTCGGGTTTAGGTATTTTGGATATTTATCTTAGGAACCGAAAATACATGATATTTGTTCAGGTATTTTCGGTTCTAGTAGTTTGGTTACTTTTAAATACCCGAAGTAACCGAAAAATATCTGGAGTACTCAAAATACCCAAAAATACTAGAATAAAATGTTAAAAATTATCCGAAAATATTCAAAATTACTTAAAATAAACAAATTACTTTAAAATAAATAATATTTTAGAAATAAAAATTATAATTTTGATTGTTTATACAATATAAAAGTATAAATATAAATAATATTTTGGATATATAATTATTTTTCGGGTATTTCGAGTACTAATTCGGTTCCCGTTTCAGTTCGGGTTCGTTCTGGTTCTTTTGGATGTTGAGGTTAAGATCCGTTTGGGTATTTCAAAAGTCGGGTTCGGGTTTGGATATACTTTTTTGGTTCAGGATCGGTTCGGTTCTTCGAGTTCAGGTATTTTGCCCACCCCTAGAATGAACCATACTATGGCCCTGTTCGTTTTCTCATTCAGCAAGTTCATTCAGATGATCCATCTAAATGATCCATCCAAATGAATCATTCAGATGATGTTTGTTTTCTCATTCAGAAGATTCATCTTAATGGTTCATCTGAATGGTTTTTCCTGATGTTGTGTTCGTTTGCTCATTCAGATGGTTCATCTGGATGACTGTAATAGAAAAAGACTAAAATGCCTTGTTTCAATTTAATCATATATTTTGCTTTTTTATCATAGTTTTCTATCTTAATTTTAACCAAATTAATTTTAATATTTTATCTAAATTATATTTTCAACTAATAATTTATAAATTAATAATTTTCACATTCGCAAAATTTTTATTTTTCACAAATTTAAGTATAAAAAACACAAAATTTTAAACACATAAAACATATAAATTTTTGGACACATAAAACAAAAATTTTTAAACACATAAAACTTCTGAACACATGTTCCTTTGTCTATCAAACTTCTATCTTTGAACTTCACTCATACTTCTTTTCGTATCACCTACATTTATTCATACATTAAAACCAACACAAAAGCACAACACATAAATCTATAGTTCTATAATAACAAATATCACACGTACATGTCAATATGGGAGTCGATGTTTTTTCGCCATCTCTTCGGCGATATAATCACGTGTAGCCTCCATCAATCTATCATTAGTTGGTATGTATGTAATATGTCCATCATTCTCTATCACCTCATCACCATGATGTTCATACTCTTCCACCATTTTCCAATGTGCAAAATCATAATCTTCATCATTAGAATCTCGAATAAAGTTATGGAGAGTCATTGTTGCTATTACAATCTTCACTCATTTCTTCAACTCATACTTTGGATGCTTGCGATCTAGAATTCTCCATTTAGCTTTCCATATCCCAAAAGTTCTCTCAATCACTGAATGCAAACTAGAATGTTTGCGGTTAAACAATTCTCTATTGTTTGTCGGTGCTCCTTCTCTCGTGAACTTATCAAGGTGGTACCTAGTTTTGTGATGAAGACCTAGATAACCAGCTCTATGAGGATACCTTGAGTCGATTAGATAATATTTTCCTGATGGAGGATGAGGAAAAAAAAGCTTCTTTCATTGTACAATATGCTAACACCTTTGTATTGTGTGCTCTCTCTGGAATGGTTCAACATTCTCAGATGGTGGACGAATTAGCACATGAGTACCATTAAGAGCACCAATACAATCTTTAAAATAAGGTCAAAACTGTGAATAATCTACTAAACAGGACTAGCACTTATAAACTCATCCCTTGCAGATTTCACAATATCTGTTGCGAGTTTCAATTAGGAACTTGAAGCTTCATCTAATTTCTTATTCACTGTGTCAAGTGAGTGTTGATATCTCTCAGTTAAAACTCGTACAGTTAAATCATGTGCAACCATCTCTATGAACATTGCAACACTCTATTCGATGTAAATATTACACGATTTGTTCTAACTTATACTTCTTTGATAGAATTTTGCATAAAGTCTTGAATGTTGCTTGGTTCATACGTAGAAGCTCAAAGCACTGAACCTCAGAGCCGAACATACACCTTCGCATACGATTCCCAACCTTCACTTCTATTTGTCCTCACTAATTTTCTGTCAACATATACTTCTCTCACTCCATACATTTCTTCTACAAGGGCGTAAATGTTTTTGTCCTCATATAATATCAAGTCTATATCATCATCCTCAATTAAAAACCTAAATATACCCTGCAAAACTATTGCCCATAACATACAATTTTCATTACAATAATTCTTAACTAAATCAACCATTAATTCTTAACTAAATCAACCATTCATTCTTAACTAAACCAATCCAAACATACATCATTTTAACTAAACCAATCCAAACATACATCATTCTTAACTAACCAATGATTCATTCCTAACTAATCAAAAAGAATATGCAACACTTACCTTATTGTTCATCTCTAGTAAGTTTTGGAGAAGAAGTGAAATTTATGTTTTAAGAGCTCTGTAACCAAAACAAATATGAGACAAAGATCAGACCCTTGATACTCTCAAGCTTTAGTGTTTCTAAAAATGTTTAAAAAAACATAAATCTGACTAGTATATGATATGAGACAGAAGAACCCTGGTAAGAGACAAAAACACAGCCTCACAAAACAGCCTACTAAACAACATGTCCTAAATGATTGATTCTGAACAGCCTACTAAACAGCATGGTAAGAGAGAGAAAGGAGTTTCAAAATGTATTCTATACACAGAAAAACTACAAAGTTACATAATCTACAGTCTTAAAAGTATAATTACAAAATATCATTACCTAAGATGGTCTTGTATCTGATTCCTGAACTTTTCCTAGAAGAACACAACCATTAGCTTGAGGATCATATATGCAGTAAATAGAACAGTTAATACCTGATGATTTTTTATCACAAACAACGAAATCTCATTCAACAAATAGCATAAAAATGTTTTATCACAAACAAGACAATTCTCAAACACAAAAGATCAATCCACACAAAAGATCACAAGTATGTTTCTCAAACACAAAAGTTCATTAACAAGATGCTAGAGTTCATGCAAACCCTAAAACAGAAGGGTCTTCATGTATCTCTGCTTTCACCGGTTGCAAACTCCAAGTAGAGAACCTTGTTCTCATCCTCTTCATAAAATAGGAAAGTTTGGCGATTTGCAGGATCTTGTTTGAGATATTTAATTGTTGCTTTGTATAAGGGTGACCACATCTTTATAGCTTTCAGTGAATATAAAACCTCCATAGCTCGTAGTTAAGAGAAACTAAACTCAGGGTGACTCTTTATCAGTTGGTTCTTGTGGCATAGAATTTTATTCTGTGACTGCACACTCTCTTATCACATCTGCAACAGCTTGAGCAACCTTTGATCTTTTCTTATTCTATTTTGATATACTGTAAGATGAAGGGGCGACATTTCTGCTTGACTCAGCTCCAAATTCAGCCTCTTAAGTGGGAGGGATTTCTCTTGATTCAGGTACATACACAGTCTCTTGAGTAGGAGGGATTTGTCTAGACTCACCATCAACCGTAGTCTCATGTTGGTCCGGATACATTGTGTGTAAATGGTCTTCACCTTGTTGAGCTGTCCAGCCTTCACCTCCAGTTATAAGAACAACATCAAAGACTTTCTCCATCAAATATGTGTTTGCCACTGGTTTATCTTTGATTTTTCTAGCTTCATACCATTCCTGAAATCAAAAGCCATATGGTATTCAAATTGTATAAACATGTATAAACATACTCAAGCAAAGCAGAATGTATAAACATGTTGTATTCAGATTGTATAAACAGGTATAAACATACTCAAGCAAAGAAAATGTATAAACAAGTTGTATTCAAATTGTATTTAGTTTAGAAAAATGTAAAGGAAGAAGTAGCAAACATCAAAGTTATCTTAGAAGGAAACATAGCATGTATTATACAGTTAAGAGTGGATATATATGTACCTTAATATGCTCGTTCTACCAGTCGTCACTCATTTCTATGCATCCATTTGAATCTTATTCAAGCCCAGTTTTGTTGTGAGTCAATCTCTTGACAGAATCGTATTGCTTCTTGCAAGTAGTGAACTTTATACTAAATTTTTCCATGGATGTTTCACCCCAAATGCCTCAAAAAACTTGTCTATAGTTGCCCTTCTCCCAGGCTCATTCACCATTTGTTTTCTTATATCTCCTAATAGATTCTCATCAATTCTTAGTTGAAGAAAGAAACGCGTTTGTTCATCACTCCAACCAAGAGTCTAAACATAAGCAAGCATATACAATTTATGCATTTCTAAAATATTTTCCAAACATATGCAAGCATATACAGTTTATGCATATTTCTAAAACAATTTCTAAACATACAAAAGCATACACAGTTTAAGCATTTCTAAAACAGTTTCTAGCATACACACAGTTTATGCATTTCTAAAACAGTTTCTAAACATCAACAAGCATTCACAATTTATACAAACACCATTTTGTAACAATTAAAAATAAGAACATTTTAAAGCAGTTTAAAGGAAAAATACTCACATCTGAACCAAAGATCGATGTCATTGTTGAAAAATACCTGCAACAAAACTTGCATTAATATTGGAAATTAATTAAGTTTCTAATTAAAATGCAAGTGATAAGAAATTGTGTTTGTATATAAATAAAAAACAAGTATATGGTCACATCAGTTATCAAATTATGAATATTACATAGAGTTGTATATGCACATATAAATCCACGGTTTGTTTTTATGCATCACATTTACGTTATCTAAACAAGTTAAAAAAGATGATTCATCATATAATGAAATATGAGCATGCAAATCGTATCATATGATTCATATGATACGTTCAGTGTCAAATCTCAAGAAATATGGACCACATGTACATAGTTCAGGTGAACAACTTTAAGAAAATATTTCTTTACATTGAAATCTTTTCCAAAACAGAAAATTGTTTGTTTCCTATGTAATAAGCTAATAGGAAACTTAACTATGACAAACAGAAAATTATAAGGTGAATATGATATTTAGTGTATATATAAAATACAAAATTTAGCAGGAAAACGCACTATTGAAGCAAGCATCGACAAGAAGATCAATCAGCTAGAGGAAGAAAGATACAAAATCACTAAGTAACAAAATCTACATGATGGCTTTAACGTCACAAACCAACCAACCATACCATAGTTATAACATTTTTCTCTACTCATAGAACAAACAAAGGATACAACATATCGTCAAATAGTGACATATTCCAATAATCAATTTGTTTACTCTACCAATTTCTCTAGATTATGCAGGTTTCCAAGTTATACATGTTTCTTATACTCTAAGCAGTATAACAAGCTCAAATCTCTAACAAGGTTCATATACTAATAAGCTCAAAAAGTTGTGGGGAATAAAATTTTTTGCTTCTTCTTCTTCATGGTTGTCTCGTTATGAACCGAGATGAGGAGTTGAAACTTGCAAAACAGAAGTTTGAAGAGATAATGAGCAATGTGAGGAAGAAAGTAAATGTTTTGTTCTCCTTCTCTGTCCAAAAGCTTATGAACAATAACAAGACCTGAGCTAAGATTAAGACATGAGCTAAAAACATGAGCTAATAACAAAACCTAAGATAAAATGACATAGAAAATGAGCTAATAACAAGACATGAAATTTGAACCTTCTTTGAGATTTGTATGAGCTAATAACAAGACATGAGCTACAAATCTCGAAGTAGAGGCAATGAACAGAGACAAAGGAACAAGGTTCATATAAGTGGAGGTTCATATAAAGAATGAACATAGACAAAACAACTCCATTTGTAAGGAAGTAAGCTGAAATCACAAAGCTTCATTTATAAGTTACAAAGATGAATCTACAAAGAGGTTTAAGACCTGAGCTAAAAACCCATTTCAAAAGTTCGCAAAAACTATGAAGACAAGAAGGAAGCATACATAGTTGTATCAAAGAAGAGATATAAAAGATTAGAGAGATTGAAGAATCTTTCGCAAGTTGGCCACAAAGAGAAGAGGAAGAGAAGAGGAAGAGCTGGTGACAGCGAGAAGAAGAAGAGCTGGTGACAACGAGAAGAAGATGACATGGCGACGACGCAAAGAAGATGAGATGGCGATGACACAGAGAGGATGAGATGTTGACTACGAAGATAAATTAACGAGAAGAGTGTGGTCAAAATTAGGGTGTATTTCATATGTACTTTCTTTAGTTATTGAGGGGTATTTTGGTCATTTTATTTTTTTTTGACTTAACCTTGTTTGTCCAAATGATCCAAATAAGTTTAGCTTGATGATTCTGAATTTTTTTGTCTATTTCTTTAAAACTCATCCAAATGATTTATCTGGATGATCTTCATTTAAGCCCTTAAACGAACATGAACATTACATTCAGATTGTTTGAACCATCTGGATGAGGAAACGAATATACCCTATGTAGTAATAAAATCATCAAGGAATAACAATTCTTTTTTTTGTTTCTCATTCTCTCCATCTCTAATTCTCATCATGTTCTTCATTCTTTCATACTAAAATCTCTTAATTCTAACATTTTTACTTATGATTCATTAGCATTCCTTAAGAAGGAACACATATTCTTCTTTATTCCTATTATTTAGTTCATTTCCATCTTTTTCCTTTTAATTCTTACAAGGCAATTGATCAAAATCTAACATGGCAGATAATTTTGTAGAACACATCATGGGTTCCCTTGTAATGGTTAACTGAGCATACAGATGAAGAAGTACTTCTTAAATCTTGTGCCACCTGCAATAATAATATGAAAGCTAGGCTACATAAAATGGAATTAGTGCTTCTACAATCCAGAAATATAATTTGAATCAACTATCAAGATACCATCAAAATACCGTAGAGTTCAGTTTGAAGCAATCCAATCGACATGAGCCTTGATACATAACTCTTGCAGCTTGCACTTGTAATCTTCTACTTATTACAATATACACACACACAACTTAACAAAAAATTGGCAGACGATTTCACAACCAAAAGTTAAATAAACTATGTAGCAATCTTACAATTGTTTTCTTTGAACCGTAACTACACCGAGAGGATTGACTGCGACTGCTGATATAAAAGTAGCGCCACCGTCTTAGAAAGCCTTTCATTGAATCTCAAATCCTCGTCTGGCATCGACTTCGATCTCGAATGCACTTTTGTTTTTTATGCCATCATGAAAACAAAATCTCATTCATAATTACTTCAGTTCTAATCATCGAGCAATCACCTTTCGCCGATGTGCCATAGTTTTCGCGACGATATTAATATGATTGCATATGGTTGGAGTTTTTCAGAGCTTGGCTCCATTCACCGACTGCTCTTTGCCCAATCTTCTTTGATATGTCTCTTCTTTATTCTCAATGCTTGACATGAAATTAGTGCAAGAATTTCATATTGCGCATCAAGAGAAAAATTAGGGTAGTTTGTACGGGAGACGACTGAAGCAAGAGATTAGGATAAAAATCTTATGATGGATGATGGGTAGAACAACATCTGACGAAGATATATAAGAAAAGGGAGAAGGCGAAGAGATTGGGAAACGGAGAAGGATGTGGAAATAAGTCAAGAACATTTTTTTGGTTGAGAACATGTGGCTCTCTCTCCGATGATGACGTGGAAAAAGGAGGGAGAGAGTTAGCCAAAAATTATAGTATAGATTATTCCTTAAAATGGTCACCATTAAAGACGTAATTGAAGTACCAATTACCAAACAATGAATTAGTGTTTATTGATTCATTTCATTAAGGGGGTTAAACGTTTTTATTGTATTTTTCAAAATTCATCGTATTTTACACTAAAATTATGGGGAATCTAGAAGTTTTCTTGTTTGTAGTTGAAGATCTTCCAATCACGGTGTATACTTCTTTTTGTTGTAGTTGTGTGGCTAAATCTCAAAAAAAAGTTTTAAGATCGATGATATAAAAGGATGAAAAACCTCTAGTGCTGAAGAACATCCCTAAATACAATGCTTGTGTTAGGAAATCTCTTAGCATCATTAGAAAACTCCTCAACCCAGACAATCAAATAAAAATCAAATCTTCGAACTCCCTATACAATTGAAAGTATATGGAAGAGCAAGAGGAGTTGCTTTGTTTAAGGATCGATTCAGTTCCTATTCAAGTATGCATACAATATGAACGACATTATGAAGGTGGGAGTCTGGACTCAAAATGATTAGTGCGTGTTAGTTGAAAAATGGGCCGAAGAGCCTCCTAATGACTACCTAAAGCTCTTACCAATGTGGGTACATATACGCAGTGTTCCTCTCAATCACTACATGGCAGAAACTTTCCAAGAGATTGCAGGGATGGTGATTAATAAAAAAGCTTAGAGTACCTTGACCTAGATGTTCTTCTATGTTCTACGTAGTTTAGAATTGATATTTCACCTGTTTGTTTTTGCTTTACCTATTTTAAAATGTGTATTATGCGTCTTTCGGTTATTCAATTTAAAATATAGAAAAAATCCATAATTTGCAAAGGTAACTAAATCAGAGAAAATATTCTTCGTATAGTTTCTCTCTCCTACTACATTTCTTCTTTATTTCTCTCTTCTTATTCGTTTCTCTATTTTTATTATCCATTTCTCTCTTCTTCTTGTATGCTTGAATGGTAGATAAGACATGATCATTACAAGGATCACAAGGTTTAAAAAAGCAAGTGAAATTGGTGTGATATTGAAGGAAATAACAAATAAACATTTGGTATAGAAGTTTAGTCATGGTTGACAACTTAAACTTTTATATTTTTTATATTTTGTTTATAGGTTTTTCCCGTTAATTTTAATTCGATGTTTTTGACAAATGCAGGGTGTGATTGTATGACATAATTAGCGTAACAAAATGGGCGTAAAAGATTTTTACTCTCATTTACTCTCTTTTAATGCCAACTAGGTACTTGCCCCGTACCATATGCGGGGATGAAAAAAATTCTAAATTTAATGAAAAATTAACGTTGTTTATTGTAAAATTTACACATTTGTAAATTTATATATAGACTGATCTATATGTCTAATAGGAGCTTACCTTAGAAAAATTGTGTTTTGATAAAAAGACATCTTGTATGGATGATCTGTACTTTGTAAGCACTAACTGTTGGATCAACAACAAAATTTTGAAACACCTTTATCTTCTATTTTTTTAAGAGACGTTCAAAATGTGACCAATGTTGTTTCTTAATGGTTGCACCAATTTTTGTCTCCTGTAAATTATTTAGAAGATGTTATTAGATATCTATAATGAAAACAATAACAAATATAAATAATACATGTTTAAAACTTACGTGAATGTCACAAAGAATGAGTTCCAAAGTTTCTCTATAATGAGTAACTTGCTTCCGCAATCGAATGATCTTTGCAACAATCTTCCATATTGACTTGTAAGGCTTTAGTTTGGAAATTTTATTTTCTTGAACCATGATTAATTTTATTCTTCTTCTATTTTGAGTGTTTTGATGCTTTGAAATGTAGAGTTGGCTACATCTTTATATAGCGGGTAGTGTACTTGATATTAGAGAATATTCATGACATTTTAAAACGTAAAAAATAAATCGTATAAAATCTTTTGTTAGTGATTCTCAAAGAAATATGAGATCAAAATGTGATCACATTAACTACAAATTTAACTACAAATCGAATGCTTATTCCGGATTTTGCTCACAATTTAAACAAAATGAGATCACATTAAATATATAAATATCAAGCTTACCATATAATCTTGTGGTTGAAAAATTATAAAAATAATTAAACCATGTATTATTGCTAATTACCTAAACTATTTAATATTAATAAAATGATGATATCTTACTTCCCTAAAAGGTTTAGACTGATATTCCTGATAACAACCCAATCGAAAAACTACCAAATAAATATCTAGTATGATTTAGTTATACGAAATTTGATTTAATTATAAATCAAATCTCATTTAATTACATCTTAAATCTAATTGGCTAATACAATTCGAAAATTCTCTCTGGTTGACAACTCAGCTTCGGAATTCAAATTTTTTTAATACAATCAAAAATTCCTCTCTGGTTTTTGAATAACAATATTGTGAAATAATTTTTATCAAAATATTTTAAACTGAAGTATTTATAAATTTTTATCTTTTTTATTTGGAAAATTTAAATGAAAATCAAAACATTAAATGATTTGATTTCAGTTCGTTTTTAACTGAAAGAAATCAAAACTAAAGAATGTAAAATAAATTATGTTTACTTTGGTTCAAAACGTTTTTGAACCAAAAATAATAATTACTATTCGATTCAATTTATTAAAACCGAACACATTCGGAATGTGAAGAAACATGATTTGCAATCGAATATGAGAGCTCTATTTTATACTTAAATTTTATTGCTCTTCTATATTTTCACAATCGATGTGGGACAAAATAAACACCACTTTAAATATCTTCTGCAAATTTTTTTATATTTAAAACAATTCAAATTAAATATTTATTTATTGTTTAGATTTATGTATCATATCATTTAGTATCTTAACTATTATGGATCGTAATTAATGTCACCATTTAAATATAAAAAATTTTGAGCTTTTTTTCATTGGTTAATAACTCACCAAATCATTCTAAACTTGACAACTCAGCTTAGGAATTCAAAATTTTCTCTCTTTGTCTCCTCAATTAATATATATAGATCAAGTAGAGATATAAAATGTTAGAAAGAGAAAATATTCTCTCAATTTACGCTATTACGAGTCATTGTTTTACTCCACATTAATGAAAAGGAAACGAGCGTAACAAATTATCTTATTTTTTCTTCCCTCTTATTTTCTCTCTCTCATTTACTCTTACTTTAGCTAATACTAGAGTTTAACACGCACATCTACGTGAGTATTTTTTATTTTATAAATGTATAACTTTAATGTTATCATAAAAATTTTAAATCGTCTCTTATTACATTATTAATATATAGTGATTTGTTTTAAATATTTTATTATTATTAATTGTTATTAATTTTTTGATTTAGGTACAATAAATTTATAATATGAAATAATCAAACAAATAAATTTTTGTCAAATATGTTTTTCTGAAGATATATAGCTATAGATATAACCAATAATAAAATTCAAATTATAATTAAAATTTGTTTATTATTAATATCCTTATTGATTACTAATATTTTTTAGAAATATTGTATATTTAATTGATTAATATAAATAATCAAATATATCATATGCAATTAATCAAATGGTCTGATTTGTTAATAGTAGATAAAAATAGTGATTCTATTTTAATAGAATAGATTCACCGGTCACAACCGCAGTAGTATACATTATCAAGGTTGTTGCTTTGTTACTTTTAACGACATGAAGAATACATTATGTTTCGGCAAAAAATTACATAGTCAATACGAGCACCAAGAAATTTGCACTGGGAATAATATTTCATGCACACAATTTTTCTAAATTTTCAACAAAAAGATACAAAAATATTTTTTATGGAAGTGATTTCACCACAGTCCGATCAACATCAAAAGAAAAAACGATTTTTCTGAAGACATATCAAAGCAGATTTTAAGAGAATCTATACGAGCAACTGAAAATATTGTATCGCTAAAAATACTTCTCGAGTCCAATTTATTCTATTTTTTTAACAAATTTACAAAATTGAGCTATTGTTCTTATAAAAGCACCCATTTCAATCAACTATTCAAAAGAAATAAACAATTTACCGAAAATATTTCAAAGCAGCTCTCAGCATAATCAATACGAGCAGTTGAACCATCGCATCGGGTATTTCTCATATCTAGTTTATTCTAAATTTTTTTATGTTCTTATGAATGTGGTTAACTGAAAAATTCAAATTTTTTTTTACTGATGACACGTTCTTATGGAAGACATGTCGACGCAACTCTTAACAAAATTAATACGAGCAACTGAAAAATTGCATTGTGAAAAATACTTTTCATGTTTGCCAAAAAAAACTTTCCATATCCAACTATTCCTAAAATTTACCTACGATATGCAAAATCGAATTAGTGTTCGTATAAAAGTAGTTTCAACTCATTCAGATCAACGATTCAAAAGAAAATTAATAATTTACTGAAAAATGTCAAAATACTATGAATAGAATAAACATTTAATTGTAGAGCTAATTTTTTGTAAGTTTTTATTTTATGGAAAATAAAACTTCAAAATTTGAAAATTATTTTGGGAATTAAATTATTGTAAATTTTATTTTTTTCAACAGAACTCACTAAAGATATATTAGAACAAATCTATTTTTAATTAGGTTCTTTTAGACAAATTTCTCTTGTGTAAATCATGCGAGAAAACCGACGTAAACAGCAATAATCAGACCATAAACATTCGAAATTTCGAATTTCTATTGTTTTTCCCCTTCGTTTTCAAAATATATATAGTTTTTCAAAAAAGGAACAATAAATAAATAAAATCTTCACCAAATATTTGCCAAATTTTTTTCTAGAGTTTGATCAATCCTTCTGCAAAAAAGAAAAATAAAAAGCCTTTCCCAAATCTGCACTTCCTCTAATCTTCATCTCCTTCGTCGTCTTCATTATTTATAACCTTGAATCTACACGTAACTTCTCTATCTCCATGAGTGCTTCACAGCTTCAAAGTTCTCACATTTAGATCTGAATTTTTTTTGTTCTTCTTCATCGATTTCATCGTCATCGTAGTACGATCGTCCGGTAAATTGTTTTTAATATCTTCGTTTGATTCGTTGATAATTGTATTTGCCTTTTTCGATTGTCGAACATATTTTTGATTCAAACTGCATATATTAGATTGTGTTTGATCAATATGTTCAGTTGCAAAATCGACTAATGTGTTCCCAGATTCTATCCATGTATTGGCCATCATTGGTTCTCTCTGATGGTGATTTTGTTTCATGAGCCAAAGTTAATGACCGTAAGGTCTCAATTTTGGGATTTTGATTTGCTTCTTTGTTTGTTTAAAAGTCTTTTGTATAAGGATGACAGTAGTGTGATTTTGATGAAAAAGAAGATGGAACTGTTAAACTGTTTCTTGTATTCTCTTTTGGGTTGTATAGGAATGTCAGTGGTCATTGTTTCGTTTACTTTTTAGCAACTTACTTAACTTGTTACCTTCTGCTTTGGCTTTTTATGCTACAGATTAGGTGAAGGGTTTCGCTGAAAGAAAAAAGTTTTCTTACTCTTTGTATGGAGTAACTAAGAATGCCAGAGTTAAGAAGTGGAGCACGTAGATTGAGACAACCTAGCCCTCAGGTGATTGATCAGGCAGAAAATATTGAGATTCCTCCTCAGACTACAACGAGGAGAAGAGGTGGTTGTGGTGGTGGTGGTAGAGGAAGGGGAAACGCTGCAGCTTTAGCCAAAGCCGCTGCACCTCCAAGACCCACTGGTGTTGCCGGTAGGGGTCGAGGCATCAGGTTAATAGATTTAGAAGCAGAACCTTGTGAGGTTCGTCCAGCAGTAGGTGAACCTGCTTTTAATCTAGTCGAAGGAGTGGCTGATAAGGATATTGCTATGGAAGGTGGAAGCGCAGATAAGATCGTGGGTGTTGAAGAAGATTCCAGCACAGCTCCAGTTCCTGAAAGGGTAACTTTCTCTTAATCTTCTGGCAATTAATCACCTGGTTTTTTTCGCTTATTAGAGAGATGTTGAATTTGATTTCGTCTTTGTGTATAGGTACAAGTTGGAAACTCTCCTGTTTATAAGACTGAGAGGAAACTCGGTAAAGGAGGCTTTGGTCAAGTTTTTGTTGGTAGAAGGGTGAGTGGTGGCAGCGATAGGATTGGGGCAGATGCAATTGAGGTATGTTGCAATCAAGCATACTGAAGTTTGACGTGGGTTATAGCCAAACAAAGTCAAATCTTCAAAAAAAAGATAATGCTTCTTCTTTTTTCAGGTAGCACTGAAATTTGAGCACCGAAATAGCAAAGGGTGCAATTTTGGCCCACCTTACGAGTGGCAAGTCTACAAGTAAGGCTTGCGTGTTTTCTGTATGAATCTTCCTGCCAGTTGTCTTTTACGAACTTATTTGTCATCTATGTTTCTTTTTCCCTCTTGTTGTAAAGTACGCTCAATGGTTGCTATGGAATTCCTGCTGTACATCATAAGGGTCGTCAAGGAGATTTTTACATTCTTGTAAGTATTTACGTTTGAGCTTATGAAATGTACTTCATGATTGATTGTATTATCATGTATTTAGAAACATTTTAATAAATATTTCAGGTCATGGACATGCTTGGTCCGAGTCTTTGGGATGTTTGGAATTCTTCAGGGCAATCGTAAGGACTCTTCTCCTTTTCACCATACTTTCTTCTGCTTGCAAGATTCCTCATATGAACCATGTTCATGACATGTGGCAGGATGTCTCCAAACATGGTAGCGTGCATTGCAGTTGAGTCCATATCTATTCTTGAGAAACTTCATATGAAAGGGTGAGTGCAAATATTTTCTTGCCAAGTTGGCAAGTAGTAGCATTCATTTTCGAGGAAAGTAATTTCAATTTTTTGCACAGTTTCCTTTCATTGAGCTGATTTTCCTGCCATGTTCCATCTCTATATGAAACTAGGTTTGTCCATGGAGATGTGAAGCCCGAAAACTTTCTACTCGGACAACCCGGGACAGCAGATGAGAAAAAACTCTACCTTATCGATCTTGGTCTGGGTAAGTTTTTAAATGATATTTTATGAACAAACATATTGTTCTAGTTGCATCATTTCTGTCGTTACAACATTTTATGGGATGTTTTGAAATGGTTAGCTTATTTGATCTTTAAATTAGTGTTCACTTAATCTACTTTTGTTTCAGCATCAAAATGGAAAGACTCACACTCAGGCCAGCATGTCGAATATGATCAAAGACCTGATGTCTTCAGGTATTTGCATTTGGTGTATGTTATTTTACATGTTTATTATATATTCTTACATGTTTATTATGGTTTGCTGGCAGAGGAACAATAAGGTATGCAAGTGTTCATGCGCATCTAGGTCGTACTGGAAGTCGGAGAGATGATCTTGAGTCTTTGGCATATACTTTAATATTTCTATTAAAGGGAAGATTGCCATGGCAAGGTTATCAGGTTTGTTATTTTTAATACATTAATTGCAGTTATATTTACATAGTAATTTGTCTGCTGCTTTTGTAGGGTGACAACAAGAGCTTTCTTGTTTGCAAGAAAAAAATGTCGACTTCTCCTGAACTGATGTGCTGTTTTTGTCCACCACCGTTTAAGCTGTTCCTTGAGGCAGTTGCTAATATGAAGTTTGACGAGGAGCCCAACTATGCAAAGCTTATTTCAATTTTCGATTCTCTAATTGAACCATGCGCTATATCTAGACCAGTTAGAATCGATGGGGCTCTTAAGGTTTGTGGCTATTTTCTCATTATATGCTTATTTTTCAACATTTTATAAGTATATCTGAAAGTTCTGAATTTGCTTTTTTGGCATGATTAGGTTGGGCAAAAACGAGGCAGATTGCTTCTTAATTTGGAAGAGGATGAACAGCCGAGGAAGAAAATAAGAATAGGCAGTCCTGCTTCTCAGTGGATTTCAGTCTATAATGCTCGTCGTCCGATGAAACAAAGGTAAATAATTTTGCATATACACTTGGAAGTTTCGAGTACCGTTTTTAATCATAGTCCTCCCTATAGCTTTAATGTACATTTCCTTTTGTAGATATCACTACAACGTTGCAGAATCCAGGCTGCACCAGCATGTACAGAAGGGTAATGAGGATGGCCTTTTAATTAGTTGTGTAGCATCAGCATCTAGTCTTTGGGCCCTCATAATGGATGCTGGAACTGGATTCACCTCTCAAGTTTATGAATTGTCATCGTTTTTCCTTCACAAGGTAATAATCGCTTCCAGCATTGAGGAATCAATCAGTTTTGTAGTAACTCACCATTTGTTTATTATCTGTAGGACTGGATTATGGAACAATGGGAAAAAAACTACTATATCAGTTCCATAGCTGGTTCAGATAACGGGAGCTCGTTAGTTGTTATGTCAAAAGGTTGGTGTTAAACTAATGGTAGTGATACTCTTTGAATGCAATTGTCATACTTACATAAGAACCTTAGAGCATGGAGTTTTCTTTACACTTTTTTTTGTTTGTTAATTGGTAGGAACATCTTACACTCAGCAATCATACAAAGTAAGTGACTCATTTCCGTTCAAGTGGATAAATAAGAAATGGAAAGAAGATTTTCATGTAACCTCCATGACAACTGCTGGGAATCGTTGGGGTGTGGTAATGTCGAGGAACTCAGGTTTCGCTGATCAGGTAAACTTCCATCTCGTCACCTTAAAAAGCATCTTCTTAAGTTATCATTTGACATTTCCCTGCTAATGACCTTTGCGTGAAAAAGGTCGTGGAGCTCGACTTTTTGTACCCAAGTGACGGAATACATAGGAGGTGGGAAAGTGGGTATAGAATAACATCAATGGCAGCAACTGCGGATCAAGCAGCTTTCATATTAAGCAAACCAAAACGTAAAATGATGGATGAAACTCAAGAGACTCTTCGCACCACCGCCTTTCCAAGCACACATGTCAAGGTTGGGTTTTCTTTTCTTTTTTCTTTTTACAAAGATTGGAGACTTGGTTTTTTTCTCCATGGTATACTGAACTATGAGGATGTACGGTGTTGGTTGATGAACAGGATAAATGGGCGAAGAATCTGTACATTGCATCAATATGCTATGGCAGGACAGTGTGCTGAGATAATCAACATCATATGTTGTGTTGGAGAAAGACAGAGACAAATTGGAGCTTCTCAAGATTCATAATTCTCAATCAAAAAGGGTAAAACAAGAAGCTACCTGTTTGTTGAATTGTAGTGAAATGGATGTGTCTTCTTAATATGTATGTAGAATTTCAAAAGAGAAGATGACATAGTTATAGAAGAATTTTTTGAGGGCTTTCTAAGCCTTCAAGTGTGTGCTTATTTATTGTTGATCATCTCTTTTACTTCCAAGTGGCAAATAAAGTGTAATGTGAGAAAGCCATACCTAAACTGAGACCAACATAAAATAAATAAAGTAGATGTTATTCAAATCTATCAAATTGCCTAAACCACCCAAGCAGGCAAGGCCAGAGAGGATAGACATATTCTATATAAGCTCAAGCTTGTAACCTATTTTAAGAACAGTGGTGATGATAATCCTTATACAAATTCATCAAATATCTAATACTTTGGTTTATAAAGAGAGAGAAAAGTTCATCAATTATCTGAGTCCAGAAGTTTTA
Organism: Anastatica hierochuntica; assembly: GCA_900406275.1. Taxonomy (NCBI): domain Eukaryota; kingdom Viridiplantae; phylum Streptophyta; class Magnoliopsida; order Brassicales; family Brassicaceae; genus Anastatica; species Anastatica hierochuntica. The sequence goes on from OVAN01006626.1 coordinate 18,129, forward strand.
TTACATACAAAAGTATCATGTGGTTATAAACACAGATCTGTTAACTCAGGAGGGTCTCTTAAGCCATAAGTGGAAGAGAGTAAATACAAGATTAACGGTTGGCTTGTTTTATTCAATATTTTGTTTTAGAGATTAGAGAATCTCAAGCTCCCCAGCCTCTGAGAATGGTAGCCTGCGCCACACGATTAACACCGAGTGTGAAAGCTCCCATCCGAAGATCGCAGGAGTGAGTTCTGCACATCTCTTTCAAGTCTTTGAATCCACGAGTCATGTAAGTCTTTAGCTCATCGTTCACCTTTTCTTCCTCCCACATAAAACCTTGTATGTTCTTCACATTACCAGAGACAACTTATCTGATCAATATCGGTTTGGTTCCGGTACTTGGTTTGTCACAAGGTTAGCGGTTTTAGAGACTCATTACCTGAACCCATTCAAAGTAACTGACAGTGACTCCTCCAGAGTTTGCATATATGTCTGGGAGAATAACCACACCTTTCTTACTTAATATCTGGAATACAAATATGTCTCCATTACAGATTTGCATTGAGAATTTCTTAAGGTGAAACAATAATGAGAATCAAACCTCATCGGCCTCGGGATCTGTTGGATGATTAGCAGCTTCAATTATGAACTTTGCTTTAATCTCATTCGCATTCTCCCTTCAACCAAACCCAAATTTTGAGTTTAAAGAGAATCATTGTGAAGTGGACAAAAAATGTCGAACTCTTTGTGTAACAAAGAAAAACTTGAACCTGTTGATAACACCGCCAAGTGCTGCAGGGATGAGAATATCACAATCCTCAACAAGTATCGACTTTTGATCAATCGGATCTGCGCCATCAAATCCTCTGACACCTCTGTTTTCTTTGGTATGCTTGAGCAAGGCAGGGATATCGATACCATCCTTGTTCTTGATTGCTCCGGTAATGTCACTCACTGCAATAATCTTCCCACCCTTTTCACTTATCAGCTTTGCCGCCCAAGAACCCACATTACCAAATCCCTAAAGGAACCAACATGTAAAGCCGATTAAGAAAACTTTCTTCGGCTCACAAGAAACCGCAATAAGAACGGTCTTTTTTTTAAAAACATAACCTGGATGACAAACCGCTGCCCCGATATGCTCTTTCCGTGTTCGTTAAGTAAAGCTTCGGTTCCAAACATAACTCCTCTTCCAGTAGCCGCGTCTCTCCCAAGAGATCCACCAAGATCCTATCTCATTACCATTCAGGTAAATACCAGCGGTTAGCAGAACACACAAAACAAAACCGTTATTACCGTTACTTACAATGGGTTTCCCAGTAACAACAGCAGGCGAGTATCCATGAAACTTAGAGTACTCATCAAGAATCCAAGCCATTGTCTACAAAATTCACCAATAGAAAGTTGAAGAAACAGAGTAAAAATCAAAACTTGATGAATCAGTGAGTTTTTGAAAAACCTGAGGACCAGTGCCCATATCAGGTGCAGGAACATCGGTGTGAATCCCGATGAGATCGTGAATCTTCTGAGTGAAAACACGAGTCAAACGCTCGAGCTCGGAGATACTAAGCTTGCTTGGGTCGCAACCAATCCCTCCTTTGGCTCCTCCGTATGGAATCTTAGCCACTGCTGTTTTCCATGTCATTAGCTGAGCCAATGCGTTCACTTCGTCTGGTTCTACCTGTTAACCGAAATACCGGTTTGTATCATACCGAACCGAAATTGTTCGATTATAATTTTGAGAGAGAGAGAGAGTAAAAGAAATTCGAAAAACCTCTGGGTGATATCTGATTCCACCTTTCATAGGACCTCTTGCATTGTCGTGTTGTACTCTGAAACCAACAAAGGAAGCAAGTGTCCCATCGTCTTTTGGTATGGTACACTCCACCTTCAAAAATTTACAAAATCGGTTTGATTTTTGTATTGGTTCGCTCCGGTTTCGAATTTCGATAAATCATTTTTCTTTCGAAACCCCCACTCCTCCTCCGTCGAGATCCGCCACGAAGAATCATTTCCCGGCGGCGGAGAAGGGGATGGGATCAAGGTCCGAGAACCCAAGAAGGAAAATAAATCGAATTCTGCTGAAAAGGAGTGAAGTTGATGAAATCAGAGTACCTTGATTTCACGGAAGGGAATGAGAAGACTTTTCTCGAGCTTAGAATCCAAACCCAGAAGCTTAGAAGCAAGTTTGAAGTTTCTGTTTGTTGCTGCTAAAGCATTCATGGCTTCTTCTTCTTCTTACTCTTACTTTACTTTTTTTTTTCTCTGACTATGGTAGGAAGAAGGATTGTTGTGAGTGTTATTGTAAGTGCGTATATCTATTAAAGGAAGATTGGTGTGTGTATACACTCACGTGATCAATTCTTGGGTAAGATTCAGTGGAGGTGGAGCTGATTAAGGATAATTGTAGGATTAACAGAGGATTTATAGTATTTAGCTTTCAATTTTCCTTTTATTAAATAAGATATATACGAATCATCATGCTAAAAAAAACATCAAGAGATCAAATGAGTCAAGAGATAAGCATACTTTGAGATGCCTCAAGAGTCATTTTCCTTTTTATAAACAACCTAAGTAATTCCAATCCCCTTTATCAAAAAAAGAAAAAACTAATTCCAAACCTACTAATGAAATTTCATTTGTTTAATCTCTACAACAACATGTGACTCATGACTTTAGGCTTTAGAGTTTAACCGTAATACTAGAGCCCCGAATGTTTTGTGGTTTTTAAAATGAGTTTTGGATTTTGGTGTTTTTTTTTTGAATTTCTATTGAATTAAAAGAAATCATAAGGTTTTAACACACAGAAGGATAAGCCCAAAAATTGCTTTCCCCTGCCAAAAAGCTTCATACTTTAGATCAAAGAG